>JAVQIZ010066729.1:0-10302 GCA_036023535.2 Galaxias brevipinnis
TCGCATGCTCTTACTGAGACAGTGTGACCCTTAGTGGACTGATTAGAAATAGCAGGTACTTTTATAGAAATGCAATTTATGTTTTTATGTAATTTTCACACTTAGCAAATTCATCGGGCTGGCCGAGTTGGACCCCCCGCCGGGCCGGATCCGGCCCGCGGGCCGTATGTTTGACACCCCTGCTTTAAACTATACTGGTGGACCTCTGTGTAAAAGTCAATCAAATCATTAAACCAATCTTAAAAAGTTAGACTTTATTAAAATGTTTAACTATTTTCCCTGAAGATCCCCAACAGCACTTTTGCCATGTCAGTGTATGCCTTCCTAGAGGCATTTGCCAAGCTAGAGAAACGTCTGAGTGAGGGCCAGGAGAGCTCAGCTTACACCAAAGGCCTGCCTGCTATCCACGATCTCCGCAGCAAACTGGACAAGTTCATCAGAGTCCTGGCCTCTAGTGGTATACTGGTAGGTAGGGAACTTTGTACATCTTTGAGTCTTTCAGAGAGAGCGAGAGATTGGTAATTATTTTCTGCATATACCTACCATTTCTCCTCAGACAACTCCGCTCCAGATCGCATGGAATGAGTTCAAGATCCGTGCATTCACTAAAGGGGGCTCTGGATTCAACCAGCAGTGAGTCTCTTTGTTAATTTACTGACAACTACACAGTCCGGAATGGTTCAGTGCAAATCTTCTCATAATGTCATCTTGCAGCAACTATTTTTTCTTTAAATTGTGTGGTCTGCTCCATCTGTCTGTTCTAGACTGCTGAAATGCTGTAGGAACATGAATATCCAGTTGTGTGGAGTGTACAGACAGTGTTTTTTAACAGAGTTCTTAGGGTTAGTGGACATACCCCAACGCCTCTCCCCCAGTTTACAGGAGCGAGCCAAGGCCATGTTGCAGTAGGTATCACACCCAAACAACCATCATCCATTGTTCATCACACTCATATTTGTAATGAGTATGTATTGACACTGTTATGAGGTACAATTAAAAGTATTATGACATCGTTATCTCACCCTGCATTTAAAAAAAATTAAGTATTCTGACACTTTAAAATGTATTTAACAGGTAAATGTGTTTAAAAGAAGCAACATAGTTTATCAACCTGATGTCTACAAAGTCTCGGAGCGCAAATAACTATCGTCCAGTGACTCCAGTCTCATTGGGATTTAATTCTGTCTGAAATTGAAGCTGAGAGGATGCTTCTCATGCTGAATTAAGCCCTGTTCTCTAATGTCTGGCACTCTCATCTGCATATTAAGCACAGACATCTGGCACATTAATGTCACCTATGCAACCTTAAATCCTACATAAAAATTTTTAGGAGAATATCCATACTTTTTTTTAATTAGGTTCTTCCAGCCTAAAAAAAATAAATGAGTTTATACAGGGTTGACTGACTGATACTGTCCCTTTTACAGCAGTGCCCTGTTTACAAGTGACAAAGTAAAAAAAAAAAATAAGAAAACATTTAATATAAACAATAAAAATGTTTTATACATACACAGTGTGTGTATATATTTAATGACAGGTATAAATGTCTTTACTTCGAATATATGAGACTGAATATTCAGGTACAACAACACTTTCCTTTGTCAATACAAGACAATTTAAAGCAGTTTAAATAAAAATTTCAAATTGTGTCAAGCAATACTTAATTCAAGGAGAACTAAATGGGAGCACTGCCAATTATTAGCTAATAGAAGTTCAATGATGAACTTGAGTAAAGCTGTTTTAAAGATATTTGATAATGCAATCTTATTTTCAAAACCTTATCTCTCCCGTTAACAGAGTGATGTCCTCAAATCTGTGAATTATACCATCTATCCTTTTTCTCTTTCTGACTGACACATGCTCTCTGTCTCTCTCTCACACACATATGCTCTCTGTCTCTCTTTCTCTCACACACACACACATGCTCTCTCTCTCACTGTGTGTCTCACACACATATGCTCTCTCTCTCTCTCACACACATACATGCTCTCTGTCTCTCTATCTCTTGCTCAGAGAAAAGCTGATGGACTGGAAGGACTTCCTGTTGGTTAAGAGCAAACGGAATATCACCATGGTATCATATCCTGTCAGCTCTGTAATCCTGCCTCATGGCCAGGCATCTTTCTTCTATATATACTTTGTTGAACTATCTGGAATGTGGTATTTCGACTTGCAGGTTAATAAGAGCCAGGTGTAGTTTTTGAAGAGTATTTAGACAGTTAAATAGTATGTTGTTTTTATAGACCTAATTTAAAATACATTTAATGTATATTTTGGTAGTCTGACCTACACAAAATAATCCATAATGGCAAAGACAAAGATCCATTTTAGAAAATTACATATATTAGATTTTTTTATTTATATTAGTATTCAGATGCATTATTCAGTAAGTTGTTTGATTAAGAGGTACGTTAAATGTACTTAAATATATGTGAAACAGCCATCTCACTTAAAGCCTGTACTATCAATCACTAAAAACTCCAATAAGCTTGGAGGACAGAACAATTAATATAAAAATGCAGAATATTTATGCCTTGTCTACACATACCCGTTTTTTTTTGTATGGATTTTGTTGACAGGCTTTTTAGTCACTGAAAACTGAGGTTTTGGAAAATAGACAGCAAAATCGGCATCTTGTTACTAGGGAAACCCATTGGAACCGTTAACTTTTTTTCCGTCCTCTGATTGGCCAACATGGTTTGGCGTGTTTGGCAGTTGTTATTTTTCCTTTTCATGTTGATTTTTTTTTTTTTTAAACAAAAGAGAAAAACCTTCATTTTAAATAATACCCTGGTACGTGTGGACTTGGCCTACGTCTCAGCATATTTATTGGTTTAGAATCTATGAAAAGAGCTTGTGTCAGCCAGTGCTGATGACCCTTAACTCTGCCATTATAACATACATTAGGGTTAGTGTCAGCCAGTGCTGATGACCCTTAACTCTGCTGTTATCACATACCTTAGGGTTAGTGTTAGCCAGTGTTGATGACCCTTAGGGTTACCTTAGGGTTAGTGTTAGCCAGTGTTGATGGCCCTTAGGGTTACCTTAGGGTTAGTGTTAGCCAGTGTTGATGATCCTTAACTCTGCTGTCATCACATACCTTGAAGAGTTTCCAGGACTGATCCACTTCATATATGTGGACCGCGCAGCCGGCCAAATGATTTCCCCGTCACTTCACATCATGGATCGAGCCACCTCTGAGCTGGGGAAGAGGCCACTGGCACAATTTATCAAGAGCAAGGTTGGACTAGTCCATTACCCCAGCATTCAAGATACTAGTAGAAGTAGATCTAACATGTTCACATAAAACTGGGTATAAAAACATGTACTGGCGAGTGATTGGAGGATGCTGATACAATGAGTATTTTTTATGAATGACCTTATTGATGCACAGGTGTGGGGACTAGTCAGTACCATGAGGCGTTACCTCCAGAAGGGCTACTCAACAGTCACATTACGAGATGGAGACTACTATTTCTGCTACTTCCTGTGGTTCGAAAATGAAACTGTAAGTGACATTTCCTGTTAAAAGCACATTTATTTTGGTTTCAATCTGAGCCAGTCAACCCTTATGATAGGATATTTTGTTTATGTTTCAATGCTGTCAATATACTTAAGATTATTTTACACCTAAATGTATGTTTTTGTGCTATTTGGTATGCTATTCAGTATATATAAAAAACAAACAATCAGATGAAATGTATCCGACCAATCAGGGATATAAACTGGAGGCTGTAGACCTGCCTATCCTTCCAGATGACTGTGCACCTATAGGGATGTTGGCCTGGGACTACTACAGGTAAATAACCACCCTCATTCATAAGCGTCAACTAATATTAACTTGTCATTGTATTCTATGCATTCCTTGCATCTGCTTTTCATTACTAGTTCAAAAACAAAGTTGTGTTGAAAAAAAAGATGCATGTGCAGTTGAATCAAGGGTTTAATATTTATTAACTAATAAAATGAGAAACACAAACGACCCCTACAGAACTAAGAAAACTCAAGTTAGCTCCAAACAGTACTACCTTCTTCATGACACTATGGACTGTGCCTATGACTGTGCCTGTAAGTCAGGTTAGCTCCAAACAATACTACCTTATTAATTTGCTAAAAATTGTGCAGACATACACAGACTCAGAGCAGGGAAAAATAAACATAAAATGAGAAAGATGTATGAAGGCAAGGAGAATTTGTTATTCAATTAAATGAGTCGTTAACCAATGCCTTGAGATGGCAACTTCGGTTGTCCGCTAGATCAGAGCCATTTTGGATCGTCTTAATTCATCAGGGCATAATGAACAGATTTTTGTATTAATTTTCATCTTATTTACGGCATGCTGGGTTTATAAACCCAAACCAAACAATACTACCTTATCCACCCTGGGCTGGGCCTATAATCCCAAACCAAACAATACTACCTTATTCACTCTGGGCTAGGCCTATAAACCCAAACCAGTTCACCCAGATGTCCATAATTAATAATCAGGTGATTAGTAAATAGATGATTGTTGGAGAGGGAGCGTGGGTGTGATTAACCCATTCTTCACAATAACTGACAAGCTGCTTTGTTCTGTTCTGTGACAGGAGTTTTAAGTTTAGAGGTTATAGCATTTAGCTAAAGACGGGGTAGCATTTTTGGCTAGAGTATTTTCGTTGTGTTAATGTTTTGATTAAATTATTTATGTTTGTAAGTAATTGTGAAAAACATGTCATTATCAACTGCCCATAAACTGCTTCCCCTACAGGAAGTTGCTGCGCTACTACAGTAAGAACCACCAGGGAGAGATTGTGAAGTGCTATGAGCTCCTGACAGTTCACCTGGGGGTTATTCCTACAGAGTACATCCTTCAACATTGCAGGCAGCTGGCAGGCAAGCTATGGGAGCCCTCTCGCATTCCGTTACTGTAGGGCAGTAGTAAAGAGAGGAAACAACCTCTTAGATAACACTTTCCCTTTCATTTATCATTACTTGTTTTTTCTTAATGAATTGCTTGACATTTGGTTCATATATTGACATGCTTGTCTTGGTACGATATTATGTGGTATGCTATGCCACAATTTGCATTCTTTGAATTATAATAATTTCAACAAGAAATATCGCCAGCCATTTTAGATATTGTAAATGTAAATTGTCGTGTGTGAGTACATTTCTAGTATGGTTATATTAAGTTTGTAAATGCAACATTCTTTTATAGTGAGAAGGCGTAACAAACAGTTTGTCTTGAAGCACTGAATATGTTTTCTGTAACTTCTAACCCTAAGCCCTATTGGTCTTCTATTTAAAACAATTATTTATTTCTGTCACTCCTTGATGAAACTTGATACGTTTACTTTTTATTTTTGAAAGGGTCCCAGAGATTGGTGAAATGTTATAGATAAGTTATTCCTATGTCATTTTTTAGGATGTTTAATAATAAAAAAAAAGGAATGCAATGGTCAAGGCAAACTTTATATTGGATTATTGTTTGACAGTTTTTGCATCACATTCCAATGAATGTTGCTGCTCTTTTATCATTAAATCTTTCTTCTTCAACATTTGACATGATAGAGCCTGAAGAAATAAAACATGACTCCAGAAGATCTACATGTAGTCATTGCTTAATGTCTTTTGAAGGAAAGAAAAATGCAATACATGAAGTGGTGGCAGAAGCAAATTATTTCAAATGCTTTGCCATATAGAACTTGTAAAAGACATACGACATGTCATTAGAAATATGTACAACTCATTTATCTTTTAAATTGCAAGCTAAGTTGAAAGTAAAACCGACGGCCTGTGCCATGAAGCGAATTTACCAAATAAGCCAGGCTTCTTTTGGTTCGTCTGACTTATTTTCAGTTGATTTGGTTCCGTAAATCAAGTTCAAAATAGATCAAGCTCAGTTACTATGGCAACTTATGCTTGGAAACTAACCTGGTCTGGGCAGGCTAATTGTCAGGCTAAGCCTGTGTTCTTGCTTAACCATAGTTCCTGTAACACTGAGCCGATTGAACTTTCTGGCGGGTTGACATGATTTTACTTTCTAAAATTTTGTTTAGCCTATAAACAAATCAACCTTTAAAAAAGTTTTCTATCATTCTATAATTAATTTACACAGCCTATAAAGACCTATACTTGTCTATTATATAGGTTAGTATATAATATAACACACGTTTAGGTTTACAGTCCCACAGACCGTGTGCATTGCTCTGCGCTTCTTTGCCAGTGGCACATTTCTGTACACTGTTGGATATACAGAGAATATTGGCAAAGCATCTGTTTGCCGCTCTGTATGAGTGGTGCACCTGTCTTTAAAAAGACTGCTGAATGTGTTTGTGACCTTCCCTGGCATTGGAGCAATTTACATCGTTAGAGGCATTTTATGGAATCGCAGGTAAGTCCCAGCATGTATTGTATGTCATATTTTGGAGTGTTAATGCTAGGTGTCAATTGGAGGCTGCACTGACCCCTCTAACTTAACTTTTGTAGCTTTCCCGAACGTTATCGAGGCTCTGGATTGCATATATGTGTGTATAAACGTCCATCTGGTCCGCACGAGACAGACTTCGTCAACCGGGAATCATTGCATAGTGTAATTAGTGTGAATGTGCAGGTACAGCCCTACTAACTGAGAGAACGGTGTTGAAGGCCACTGAAGAATAGATTGCATAAATACAATAAGCTGGGCACCAGGGTTCTGTTCCAACACATTACAGTGATCTAAACATCTTTTCAAGAAATAGGCCTAATTCAACAGATTCTTCCCCAATGTGATGCAAAATGTGTAATCACCAACGTGGAGTCAAAATGGCCTGGCTCCGTTCATGTCTCCAGACTCTTTCGGGCTTCCTCTCTTTCCCAGCAACTATCACAAGGTATACAGGCTATTCACTGAACATCTCCTTTACCATCAATTTGTAATTACCATAAAGTGAGATTAATACTCTTTCCAGGCAAATTTCTCAGGGGTTTTGCTGGGTGACAAGGGATATCCCTGCCTGCCCTATCAAGAACCCCAGACAGAGGCACAGCCCAACTACAACTGAGCCCATGCACGAACAAGGGCTCTTATAGAGATGGCATTTGGGCTCATCAAAACTAGTTTCCAGTGCCTGCACCACCTCCGAGTGACTCCACAAAGGGCTGTGACATTGGCATTGCGTGCGTTGTGCTGCATAACATCGCCTGTCTGAGGAAAGAGAGGCCACCAAGGTTGGTTTTAGAGGAGGACTGGGGCATGGAGGCAGTATTTAATGACAAAGAAGCAGGCAGGGTCACAAGACATTTATGCAAATAATTATTTTAGTTGAAAAAATAATTGAAATATTGTGCGCTTACATTTTATGTTTGGATTGAAATATTGTGCTAAGACTTTATTTGTGGCTTTCGTTTATCATAGGTTTTTAATGTCCCATCCAAGTCAGGTCACCTTGAAGCTGCCTGTTGGGTGGAGAAGGTATATAATTAAATTGTGTCCAAAAAAAAAAAGGTCTAATGTGTCATTGTCTTGATTGTGGCAGTTGTACTTGTATCTCTCCAGTTGTTGGATTTCCAGTTCTAGCTTTTGCATTTTAAATCTCTTGTCTTGCATTGCCACTTCAAGTGCATTCATTTGTTTGTGGAGGAATGTCTTATAAACACTCCTCACATTTTCAGTATCTGCATTCTGTAGGAACAGAGTTCCCTTTTTTTAAAGCTCTTGGCATTTTTTGTGTTCATTAGGTAATACTCACTTTGTCACCTGTGGTCCCAGTCTGAGGGGGTCCTAGAAGGGTCTCAGTGTCCTGTAGCCAATAATTGTTGGGAAAAAAGATGAGCACATCACCACACAAGTTGGCTTTAAGTGGACAGTATCAGCTGCAATCGATGCTTTTGTCAGGCCTCCTTGAACACACAGAAACAGTCTCCTCATCCTCCTCCCTTGAGGATTGTCCTTTGCCCTGAAACCATTGATCAAACTGTTTAATGGTCACCAATTCACATTAATTTAACCAGTACTTTAAAAACTCTCATACTCAAAGGGTCCTTCCTGCACGATGTCTGGTGGATTCAAAAAGGACACAGTATCTCACATCTAATTTGAAACAAAACATTTTAGAACAAAAAGACTATCGTACACACCCCTTTCATACAGTCACCCCTGGCACTAGCGGGGATGGATTTAGAGGCTGTACCCCCATCAAGTCCCTCAATGAAGTCCTCCCCTCGTTCTGTTCCAATGCCAGCTCCTCTGCAGGAGTGAAGGGTGTTGGTGGTGGCCCTCCCCCAGTGGCAGCCACGTCACTCTTCTTCTTTGCATCTGCAGTTAATAAACATCATGAGATTGGACAGCTCCAACGTCAATAAGATTACGCTGAAGTGATTAAATCGCCTTCAGGCATACTTACCATTCTGTAGAATATTTTTATATTTAGTTTTCACCTGCTGCCATGTTCTTCTCTCCCACGTTGTTTCTGTTCAAAAGTCCCCTCCATAAAATACATTCAAATCACACACCGTGCGTGAACATGTATACAATTGGCAGCCTTGAGGTTTCATATATGTATTCTTACATACATTATTAAATGTTTGACTGTATTGTGGCCACATTTATTAAATTAGGTTGTTTCAAAACATTTTAGGATATTTCAACTTAGTTGCTACTTACGCATTTGATCTATCAGCAATTTCCTGCCAGCCTCTCTGCCTTGTTTTATTTGTGGCAGCTGAATTTCCTTTTTGGGTGATTAAATATATGAACTCGTCATACGTCTCTAGTAAAATTCGCTGTTCTCTCTTTGCCGTTGGTTTTCGACATGTTGTATCGATTTGGTCCATGTTCCTCCTCTCGAACCTGCATAAGAATAGCGTGCACGCGCATTTATCTTGACTTCTCCAATCAGTCTTGAATTAGCCTGATTGCATGAGCTTGATTAAACTTTATGGGACCTTTTGAGCCCCAATCAATTTCTTAGATTAATTCAAGTAAGATTTAGGACTTTTCTTAGCACGCTTTTTGGAACAAGCTTTTGGTAAGCTTGAATAAACAAGTATGTTATTATTAACTCCTATGAAGATTGCAGGTGAAGCACTTGGTCATAGCTAAAATACTGTAGTGTAGGTTGAAGTTATCCTTGTGTGTAATCATGAGCCAACTCCTTTAATTTAACCAGCACTCTGAATGAGTTCTCAAAGATAAGGTGCCTGCCTATATGACAGTTGATGCAGTGTGGTATTGAATCATATACTGTGGCTATTAAGTTAAAATTAATAGGCAACACGTAAAATCCTGGTAAGATAATCGGAATCGAACTGGCAAATGCAAATAATTGAATTTTTATTTACGACAGCTATATGCTTCCACAGTGGGGAGCCTACAGCTGTGAGCCAAAACACACAGAAGCAGATACAACTTAGAAAGAAAAGCAATAAAGCAGTTATCCATCATGGGGAGTAAAATGGCAGTCAGCCGAGTCCAATAACATATAACATCAAATAACTTTATCTACATAACGTTTTGAGAATAACTTATTATCCTTACTATTCAATCATGGTGTAAGACTACAACTATGAAAGTTAATTTAGCCATTCCCCACATTTTAAAGCACACATTACCAAAGTACAGTATACTGTTATTATGAGAGTGAGCAAAATAACATGGAACAATACCTAGCAATCAGTCAAAATACGACAACTTGCAGATAAAATAACAAAACTGATACTGAAAGCTAAGCTCAATGTAATCAGTATATAAAGCCATAAATTCTATCACTAAACATCTGTAACTCAAATTACATGTATTTACACTTCCTCTCCGTAAGATAAGCAACTTTCAGAGTTTCGCAGACTGTCAGTTATGACAAGAGTTGGATGGAGTAGTATTGTCAAAAAAGTGAATGTACATATTGTCGTCTGAGAAGCAGGGTTATTGAAAGATTCTGTTTACATTAACATTACATTACATTACAAGAAACTTGTTTGCGGCTAAATAATTTTTGTGAAAGTAATTTTTTGAGGATTGTTGTGTAATGTGTCACTGTAAGGTTCAGTTAATTATTTCTGCTGAGCTTTATCATAGCGTCTCTGTCAAGTCAGGGTCAGGGTTAGGGTCAGTGGTCACTCAATGCCTCTGTCAGGTCAGGTCAGGGTTAGGGTTACAACACCTCTTTCAGGTCAGGGTTAGGGTTACAACGCCTCTGTCAGGTCAGTCACAGCACCTGCAGCCACCAGGTCTCTCAGGAATAGCTTTTCTGTGCTGACATCATGCACTACCTGGACAAAAAGTAAAAATCTGGTAAGCTCAATTCAATTTTATCATTATATATGTACAGTATATATACACA
>JAVQIZ010066808.1:0-10445 GCA_036023535.2 Galaxias brevipinnis
GCAGAGGTGAAGTCTATTCTGTGTCCTGTCTCTACTCCCACCGTTCTTGAAAAAGTGGTGTTTTCTTTATGATGATAAGGTTCTATTCATGACTCCATGTCCATGTACGAAAAAAATAACAAGTAAACCTAGTCATGGTATGGGCTTGATGCTATGGTCTGAAGCATAGCGCTGATGATACACTACACTATAACATGACTTCATCATTAACACCCACATTTCTAATAACATTGAAATATCTTGCTTTAATAGGGGAAAATCTGAATGAAAGAGAAGGTTGCTGGTATGCTAAGCACAGGTTTTCTTAATTACAGCCAACTTTGATTAGATTTGCTGTTAGAACTGGTTGTCGCAGTCCTTCGATCGAAAGGTAAACAAATCCTGCACCTAGCCACTGGTGAAATGTCCATGGGTTTCGTGGGTTTCTGAACTGCACAGACAGGTATATGATTTTATACCGTAAACAAGAACTGTTGGTGTTCAGGGTTAGCACTCCAACTTTTCGTTGTCAGGTCGTATGGATCAATGTTGCTAATAGATGACAATTTAGCCAAATAACGGACCCTGGCATCCTTCTGCTTCTCCATTTAGAAGATTTAAGGGGTCGGACATTGGATAAACTAATGCTGTTTACTGTTCAGCTCTGAAATTGCGCGTCGGTGACGTCACAGATTATACTGACAAGAACCGTATCGTATCGGATGGCTGGATTTAATCGGTAATTCAGTTCGTCATGGCATTGAAGATTTTTGTTTACAATTGTAAAATAAATAAATAAACAAAGATTACCTAATGGAAAAACTTTTTCCCAACAGTAATCAGCTAATACAACGTTAAGATTAAGTATTCAACTGTATTTAAAAAGTAGACTCCCTATACTCTTGCAAGCCCTTAGCACCGTGACATCACGTATCAAAGGTCAGTCTGTTGCGGTGTTCGGAGTCGCATTGTATGCATCCCTAACGTACTAAATATGCCAAACATGTGTGCATAGAAGGCGATTTCAAACAGCATGCAACTGGCTGGAATGTCTAGCCTACTTCCAGTTAGTCATGACATCATCTTCAAGGGAGTGTACCTGCGCATGGATCCATGGGTGAGTGAGTCATAACATAATTGTCATGTTAATGTCATTGTGCTGTTGTTCCTGGTTGTGCATAACCTGCCCTGTGTGCCCTCCCCCTTTCTATCTTATGTTCTTTGGAATGTCATGTGGATGGAAGACTTTCTTGAAGAACAGGGCGGAGATTTAACGAAGGTCCCAACACATCCACTCACACCCCACTTCCTGTTGGCGCACTGAAAGAAACAGGTGTTCAGTTTACCTGCAACATTTGCCTGGTGAATTTTATTGCTCTACCTATTGCCATCTATTTTCAACTTCATCACCAGGATATCAGTAAGTTCTTGTTATGTTTTCATTTCAATATTTTTACTTTCATACATTGAATTTTCAGGTTTAAGCTTCAAGGAAGTAGTTGTTATTAGCAGTCTACAAGGAAGTCCTTCCAGTACATTTTGTATCTTTATATTTTCGTTATCTTATTCTAGAGTATGCCTACACTATTTTACTTAATTTTTTTTTACCTCTTCAGTGAAGTTTGTATAGAAGTTACTTAAAACTTTTCATGGAAGGTCACACACATTGACAGACTATAAAGATATAATTCTTACTAAATTCATTCCAGTCAGACTTGACAAGGTGATGTAATGTGTAATTCTTAGGTGTATAGTTGGTGTCCCTCCCATACAGTAGGAGCCTAGGACGATGTTGTACACTGAGTTGCTGCGGCTGTGGGATGAGGCTGTGAAAGCAGTGGACACTAAAGACTGGCAGGGGGCTCTGGCTAAACTAGACCAGATCACGGAGCCCACGTCACGCACACTGTTCACCACCGCCTCTGTCCACCTGGCACTGGGTCAGCTGGAACAGGCTGTCAAGGTATAATTATATATGCGTGTCTTTGTCTTAGTGGGTTTGTGTGTGAGTGGGAGGACGGGTGTGTGGGTGTTGTGATGTGTGTATATGCAGGGGCTGGGGCTGAAAGGGGAGGGGATGTGTGTGGGTTTGTGTGAGAGAGAGAGAGTGTGTGTGTGTGTGTGTGTGTGTGTGTGTGTGTGTGTGTGTGTGTGTGTGTGTGTGTGTGTGTGTGGCATATCTAACAATGGGTCATTTGTTTTAATTGTCACGTCCAGGCTCTGGATTTAACCATTGCCAAAGATGAGCGACTCTCCGTTGGCTTCTTCCAGAGGGCTGGAGTACACATGCAAGCCGATAAGTAAAGAATACCCTACAATATGTTCCTAACACATACTCTCTTTATTGTAAATTACCTCACAATAATTCCTAATAAGACTTTTTCCTTGTCACTTTGTAGACTGGAAGAGGCTCTGTCTGACTGTGTCTGGGCACAAAAACACATGAGAGGAAACTCAGTGGTTGACTACAAACAGTTGGGGCTACACTACAAGCTTTACAGTTGGCAGGTCAGGATTAGACCACAAGTCACATACGCACACAAGCCTGTAAGCAAGCAAGCTGGATAAATACATTCTGTCCAAAACAAATAGGTCACCCCCTTGTACTGTCTGCATGCTAGCCATACACCTGGATTGCTTCTTTTTAACAAAGCCTCATTGAAGTGGGGTTATGCAATATCAAATATTTCTCATTGTGACGATAAGACATTGGCACGTGAAGCACACCTGCAGTCCACTGAGGGGATGGTGGCTTTTTTGCCATGTTTCTTCCTTACAAAGGTTTAGATTAGTTTGGATAGTATAATGTTTATTTTGGGGCAGAATATGGGGTTAATGGCTTTGAGATTAAACATTCATAGTTTTATTTGTGAACAGTGAGCAAAGGTCACTGCTACTTCAGTTTTTGTAAACCTACAAGTAACGCAATGCTTGGACATGTATAAAAATGTATGTGACAGCATCGGATATGACTGGTGTAATTGAAAACAGTATTGTCTCATTGTCCATAAACACCTGAGTCACAACTCTGACAGTACTGCAGAGCAGAGTCACCACTAGATTTGAAAACAGAAAAGCTTTAGTGTGAATGTCACTCACCTTGACTTGATTAAAAATATGTATTACTTTTATTATTATTTATTTATTTTATTTTAGTTATACAGGGCTAACCGACTGAGGCAAGGTCTCTTTTCCAGCAGTGCCCTGTTTAAATGCAGAATTATGTATTATTTATTATTATATATTTCTTCCCCTGTGTGTTGATATGTCTCTTTTTGCCTGCTTATCCAGCTGCTATATAATGCAGCAGCAGTTCACAGCAGAATGGGCCAGTTTGACCAAGCCAGGGACCTTTTGGTATCAGCCTCCCAGGAGAAAGGAGCAGGCCGGGGGGGCACTTTGGAGCTGGCTCTGGATACAGTCTCGGTATGAACCACAAACTCCATTGCTTTCACTCTCGACGCATTACGTAATACTTATATTTGTAAAAATCCCAGTAGCTAAGTAGTACTGTGTCTTTTGGTGTATGTGTTTGTGTGTGTGTGTGTGTGTGTGTGCGTGTGTGCGTGCTTGCGTGCATGCGTGTATGTGTCTTTCAGAGGGGAGAGGCTCTGGCTCCTCTCATGGTCCCTGAGGGACAGGTTTTTCGCCCTAGGAAACAGGATGTAGAGCAACTCAAACAGAGAGACTTCCTGGGCCAGGCTAAGGTACGGTAGCTCTGCACCTGAAGACTATTTGTGACGTAAATCGTCTTTTATAAGAAGTCATATTTAGAGTCTCCCATTGTATGCTTCCAGGTGATTACCTCCGTAATCCCTAACGATGACTTTGGGGGATTTGAGCCACTGAGGCTGCAGGTAAGGCTATTTTGGTTAGCCATGCTCAAAACAATATACAGAGCACAATTCTTCTCCTCTAACCTTTGACGTTGCCCTCTTTACAGAAACCTGGATTCTATGAGCCCAATGTAGATGGATCAGGGTAAGACTGTTGGAGCCTGGTGCTTTGACAATCCATCTCAGCGGCATTATAAAAAAAAAGCCACTGGTACTTTATTGAGATGGGCTCTGGTATTTTCTTCTCCGCTTGCCTCCTCAGGGATTCTCACTACATGAGTGTGCGCAGCCATTACATGGCTCGGGGGCCTGGCCAGCTGACAGTGCCAGGGGGCTCGCTGGTGTTTTTCTTCAGCGAGGTGGACAGAGATGGCATGGCCACTGTCATCCATGATGGACAGGTGAGAGGGAAGAGGGGAACACTGCCAAACCGTTTCCCCTGCTCACTAGGATGGGCTTCCTTGTACTGTTGTCTCCATCCCTTGTGGTGTTTCTGTCCCTCCCAATCTAGAAAGGCCTAATCCCCATGACACTGTTGGATCCCGTGGATGCCAAGTCCAAGGTCAAAAAGACTAAACTGGTAATGCTTTCTGTCCACACTCCTCATGCTAGGATTTTGAATGAGGCATTGCGTAGTTGTAGGTTGAACTTTTATAAGGTCAAAATTAAATCAAGATTATTCATATTTTACCAATTTTAGGCTTGCGCTAATCAGAGTTTTATCTCTGTTTTGCCCATAGAAATCTAGCAGTTTCAATCTTTGTTTCCGTACTGGACAGTGACAGTATTGTGCAATTGTACGTGCCACTCAATAAAGAATAGCCATGATTATGTTCCACTCTCAGCTATTCAAATGAGATGTTTTTTGAGAGGGCTCTGTTACCTTGACGACCGTGTGTATGTGTGTTCACAGGGTATTCCTGGTGGGATCCCGCTCCCTCCTGGCCTCAAGCCGCCCACTCGCCCAAATGTACAGACTGTCCCCCCTGGTATGATCAGTTCTATTTCCCCACCTAGCGTAGGTTTAGACCACTCTCATTCTCCTAACTGAGTTATAACTCTTATTAACTCTGCATTTTATTTACGTCATCCTCTCTACTGCCATCCATTCTTCTGCAGAGCCACCGCAGTATTCACCCACTGCATACAGTCCTACTGACCAGGTAGTCTACACTAACCTACCACTCAAAGCCTTCTGCTGAATTTTGTACCACTACTTCCCAAACATGTACTGTAATTGTGTAATTGTATACACCAACTGAGTTATTAGATATTATCCAAATATAAAACACTGTATGGATTTGCTGGGAACCAAAAATGCTTCATAAGACAGGAATTATGCTGATGTGTCCTGATTAAGTCATTGCTGCGCTCATGGGAGAACGGGGAGTCAGTCAGTGGTGAGATAAAAATACTCACTGGACTACTTTATCTGCTTTGTGCCTCAGCATGTCAGACTGACACCGACGCTCTTTGTTGCGATATCAGCCCGGAATGTCTCTAATGTTAGTCCCTGTGAAGTGCCTGCTGTGTAAGCTGGCCCGAGGTGGAACACGGGTTTCAGTTAAACTACTCACCACACCGCTAATGAATTTGCAGTGTTTTTGCCAGCATAATCCAAGTAATGATACCATCTGCCGCTTCTCGAAATGACAACGTGAAAATATTTGTTGTGAAAGGATCCATGTGGTGTCCCATCAGTCATTCA
The DNA here is from genome assembly GCA_036023535.2 of Galaxias brevipinnis. Lineage (NCBI taxonomy): Eukaryota > Metazoa > Chordata > Actinopteri > Galaxiiformes > Galaxiidae > Galaxias > Galaxias brevipinnis. Next base: position 5,524 of record JAVQIZ010066808.1, read on the forward strand.
TAACCGCTATTCGTGATGCAAAATTCCAAGCTCAAAGGCCAAAGATTTTTTTTTTTTTACAACATCAACTTTATAATTTTAATGTCCTTACCTTTGTTTGCAGTATGCTGGCTCAGAACTTGGAGAGGAGGTAGCCTCAGTGGTGGTGAAGGTCCACTACAGATACACCATAGCCCTGAGCGTCCCGGTAGACACACCCTATCATGAGCTACGGGAGCGGGTCGCAGGCAAATTGGGCCAGCCGGCATCAGATTTGCGCCTCAGGTAACACTGCGGACCTGACAACCCATTAATGTTACCTTGAATTTGAACAGGTGCTGCTGCTACACCTCTAAAAATATCCACACCCTGCTCCCTCTTTCCCCTGTCCTACCTTAACCCCCGACCCCACCCCCGCCCCACCCCACCACACTACCACCCTATACCTCTCCAGACACAGGCAGCAGGGTTCGCAAGTGTTGAAGCCTCTGGACAGAGAGGGAGAGCTGCAGACCTTGCTAGGGGCAGCAGAGGCAGGCAGAGCCACACTCTGGTGTCAGGTAACACACACACACTCACACACTGTACATAGACATTGATGTAATAAATGAAACTTCGCACTGATTGATATTTTTTCCGTGAGGTTATTAATATTAACAATGAATCCCTCCTTCTCTGCCGCATGCTAGACTGAAGATCCGCTGGCCAACCGGACCATCCTCTACCAGATGGTGGCGCTGTATGACTTTGCAGCAGAAGGTCCTGAGGACCTGGAGTTCAGTGAGGGAGACACCATTGACATTCTTAGTGAAGGTGAGGCAAAAGAAAAACTTCCTTTTTTCTTTTTAAAGAGAGGCTACTTGTGTTCTTCCTTTTTATCCTCATTTGATTACCCCAACACTCTAAATATATTTCCGTCTCTTTTATCTCTCTCCCTGTTTCTCATCCGCTTTCCCTCTCTTTCTCCATTTCTCTCTTTCTTATTCTTTAGTTAATGAGGAGTGGCTGGAGGGTCACTTTTCTGGAAAGATTGGCATCTTTCCAAGAAGTTTTGCCATGAAGGACTGTGAAACCCCTGTCAGAGAGCTCACCGTGTTATAAGTCACCAGGGGAGAGAGAAGGCATGCTTACCATCGGGAATACATTTGACATTTTTATATATTTTACTGACTTTAAACTGAATCTAGCTTTTAGTTAAGTAGTTTATGTTAACTACTCAGATTTAAATTTGTGCTTTTTAACAATGATTCTGTCTTGTGCATTGGATGAATCTATGCACTTTCCTGAGATAAATCTACAGCAAGCCAAATGTATTCACATTCACATTCAGGTCCAAATGTCAGTGTAAACTATGGGTATACTTACTATCATTTGCTACCTGTAGATTGAATGGAGTGAAATACAGATGTGTGTGATGCTCATGTTATTGTGCCAACTCTTCCGGTTCCTCTCTCCCTCTCTCTCTCTCTCTCTCCCTCTCTCTCTCTCTCTCTCTCTCTCTCTCTGTTTGTGGGTCACTCCCTCTCTAAAAGGGACCCCCCATTGTACTGTACAGAGTCTGCTGAGAGACAGGCATTCATTGCACCGAAATACATAGCAGATTACATCGCCCTTCCCACACAGGTATATAGCAATTACATAATGTCCTAATTCAATTGGGTCTGCTTTTATTTACATTTTCAAACAGAACAAAAAGGTTATAGCATTTAAAGATGGAGTCCTCCTAATGGCACGGTGCATGTGGGCACTGGGCTGGTGTGCCGATGCAGCCCAAGTCACTGTGTATTAAGTGTAGCTATAGGCTGGGGACCTTTTCCTTTTAGAGCTGTGGTAGTGCAGTGGTCTGAGCATTAATTGCCAGAGAGGGAAATGTCATCTGCTTTCAGCTGTCGTCACAAACGGTGGATCCAAACAAGGAGGCCAAGGAGAGGCTAAGAGCTCCATTCAGAACGCTTATGAAACACAGGTCTCTAATTATCCATCTATTCCTGAGGGAAGAATTGACGCCCACTATCCCTCTGCCAGCCAACAGTGCTTTGGCAGGGAGGATGAAGGCATTATAAGGCACATTATTTCACTGTGTGATTGTATTCAACAATACTAATGAAAAACCCAAGCTGTGCTTGCTCTTTTGTCGGTTAGTAGGCAATACGAGCTTCATGAGGCATCGAAAGTAGTTGTAAGTGATTTCACAGTTTTGTATTTTCAAAGTGCATGTTTTTATCTATCCTTACTTGTTCTATGCTATACTATTTTACAAAATAAAGATTCAACCTTTAGGCAAAAGTTGAACACGGATAGCTTTTGTTTTGTGTTGTGACTTTGCAATTTAATTTATTATCAGTATGTTCCCACCAGGATTGTATGCCTACCGGGCTGCACTAAAAAGGTTTAAGGTGTTCACTGCACATTTGAAAGAGTGAGGCAATTGTGCCACAAGATAGAGCCCAATTCACCCACTCAATTCTGCGTAAGCTCATGAGCTTCAGCATATGTTATGCGCTCTCAAGCCAGTAAAATCTCCCATAGGTTTCTGCAGCAGACTGGATAGACCGGATCGTTTCAGAACCTTTCGATTTTTATGACCAATGACTTCTCATGTAAAATTGATTCTTTCTTTTTTTCGTTTTCCTCTGATGTTACATTTATACAATATGTCTGTTTATATTTTTGGTTGAGGAAAGCGTCGCAATAACTCACAGTAGCCTATTGAATAGGAAAACACTATTCTCATATGAAAACCCACTGAAACCTGCTTTTGTAGTGAGAGAGAAATATGGGCATGCAGTTTGATCGTGACCACTCTCTTTAGTGTACCTTGTTTTAATGTGACTGATTGTTTTTAGTTAACGCAAATATTGTGGTTTCTAAATGAGCTAGCTTGCAGCTCACTTATGTTTTTATAGGGTATATATGTAACTTCTAAATAATGGTTGAGAGAGGATGCTAATGCGGAAAGGCTGATTGTTCTCCAAGTGAAGACTGCATTCTAAAAATAGCTCCTTTCAGCATAATACAGCTATGGAGGATATTACAAGTTGTCTGGGAGGGGAGTATACTATAAGCTTGATTAGCTTAAAGGCTGACTCGTACACGCCTAGCCTGCGAGTATAGTAGACCTACAGTTTAAAGAGTCCAAACCTTTGCAGGTATGAATATTAGTCACTCAGCACAGCTGAAAAAAACGTATAAATCACTCGGTTAGTCTTAGCAGTGATTTGTAGACCTGGTAAAAATAAATGACAGTGGAAACAATAAGCGCTTTATTGGAACTTTGAGTTTTGATTAACTTTATAGATCTCTATATTTTGGAATGTTCAATTTCTCATCATGACATCAAATCTGCACTTGCCAAAAATAAGCCTATTTGTGTGTAAAAGCGTTACGCAGTGTTGTCTGTTCCTAAGCAACTCTCTCTCCCTCTCTATCACAAACACCACACACACACACACCTGCGTCATTTCCTATTCAGAAAAGGTCTGCGAGCCAACAAGAGCGCTCAAGTCAGTACACATTGTAAGTAAGATCTTCATCGTCATCGGATGAAGAAACAACCTTCCCTTTGATTTTGCTTTGAAGCGCACAAGTTTTTGCGTGGTCTTTTTAACTGAAGATAGAGACACACTAAGTATACTGTGCTGTTCGCGTTTAAGGAACCTAGGACACCTCCAGAAATATTGACATTTTGGACGTAACTATCGTGAAGAGGTAGACTCCGAGGCTTTTTTTAGAAGGAAAGTTATCTGTCTGGTATATACCTGGGAAAGAACTAAGTGCGCTCTCTACAGTGGAGAATTATTTTTGATTGCGTTTGCTGTGGCTTTGTTTGGGGAAACATATTTTTGCCACCTGTTGAAGTTACATAGTTATTAACTGACCAATCAATTAACGCTATTTTGCAACTTCGAACGTTACAGAGGAAAATCACAGTAATGATAAAGCTTCGATTATTTTTGTTCTCCAATTGCGCTGCTTTCCTGCGATTTTGGAGAGATTCTTTCACATCAGTATTTTCAAATGCCTGATCAAGCTCCTTACATATGATGCAGTGACTCCAGTTATGTTGTAGGATGAGCACGGATTTGGAGCACGTTTCACTTAATGCAACGGTGAATTTGACTGGTTCGGGCGGCCGCGCACTTTCGGTCAACGTGCGGAAGCTCCACAACGCTCTCAATCTGCTGCTCAACGACTATGAGAGAGAACAGTTCATCCACTGTCTTAATGTTTACCACGCCAAGCGCAACGTTTTTGACTTGGTCCAAACCCTCAAAGTGATCCTGAACACCCAAAACAAACGTCAACTGTTGCCCATGTTGCGCTTAGTAATTCCGCGCTCAGACCAACTATTGTTCGACCAGTACACGTCCGAGGGACTGTATCTTAAAACAGATCTGCTTACAAGCAGTAGCAACACGGGTAGCCTTGAAGAAGCAGGTACAACAAACCATGTTTCTGGTTTAGCCACACAAGTTTCATACCCAGCTGAGCAGTCTCTTCCCTCTGTCTATCCGGATGGTTTCAGCACCACAGACGATGGGACAGCTCCTGTGGCTGCGCTCATGGGAAGCGCGCTCATGCAGGAGCCTTTCGGACAGCTCCGCCAAGTGACACTGAGGCGCAGCAAGAGTCATGAGGGCCTGGGCTTCAGCATTCGTGGAGGCTCCGAGCATGGGGTCGGAATCTATGTGTCACTGATTGAGCCTGGGTCCTCTGCTGAGAACGAAGGACTGAGAGTGGGGGATCAGATACTGACTGTGAATGACGTAGTTTTTGACAGAGTCACTCATTTAGATGCAGTTAAGGTAAGCTGTGAGTGAGTGAGTGAGTGAGTGAGTGAGCGTGTGAGTGAGTGAGTGATTATGTCATTGAGTAAGGATAAGGGGGAGTAAGGACACAAACAGCAAGATGCAGTGTAAATGTGTTTGTGTGTGTGTGTGTGT
>JAVQIZ010066812.1:0-16321 GCA_036023535.2 Galaxias brevipinnis
CCCCCCACCCCACTGACCCCAGTGCACCCCGTCGTCGCTAACTCAGAGCAGCATGATGTGAGCTCATGCACTGTAAGGTCTACTGATTACAATCTGTCAAACGTTTGTTCTTTTTCACCATCGTCATATCCTCCTCCACACAGACTGAATCTCCACGTATCCTAAATATGAGTCAACTCCAATTTGACATCCTCTCAAACTCTACGTTGGGAGACGCAGATTCTGCGGAGTGCTCATATAGTTTTTATTACGTAAGCATGGCCAGTTCTGTCCCAAACTAGAACCACTCTCTGAGACACCCTACTCTTATATAATGATCTAATATAGCTATATGTATAACTATGTAATATGGTTATATAATTATCATATATTTACAATATACAATGATTCTTCATTATATTTCATTTGGATGGAACCTGGTCATCGGACTTCAATCTCAAAATTAATATAAAATCGATATGCATACACATTTATACAAAGTATTTAGAATATTTAAAGTATGGTGCTTCCAGATAAACTATAGTAATATAGGTTTAGGTATTTTATCCAGGTTGGACCAAAAAGCGGGATTAAAATGTGTCTTCTCATTGGCAACATTTTATACGCCTTTTGAGGCAGTACGTTTATCTTTGCAAAGGACTAAACTATTTGTCTCCTCCATTGTGGAATGTAAACAAAGGGAGATATGCAGATTAAACGTAACTAGGTCTACATCCTCCTGCAAATAGATTTTTTTCAATTTGCATTAAATAATTATTGTCAGATTCACAATTTCGTTACTCTGATAATCGTTTGGATAGCCAAGCCATGGATAAGCTTAATGTTGTTGTAATGGTATAATCGATAAGATCCGTTAGTATTGACTGAGCTCGCAAACACAGCGCGAGACATCAGAGAGAGAAGCTAGCACGAGATGTGGAGGCAGATGCCAACCTACTCAGACATTGATGCGCGCGGGAAAGAGAGGGCGGCTGTGGGGAGGGAGGGGGGAGGGGGTTAATGGAAGTCTTTTATCTCAAGTTTCCCACTTCCCCCAAAGGACTGAAAACGCGGCCACCCAAAATGAAAGAATGAATGGAATGTGTCTATTCTCCAGCATCACTGCAATTTGCTGTGAAGTTTTTCAAATAAAGACTGTGGGCTGTTCAGTCAGACTACGTGGAGGACAATAAACGTCTGTGGTTAATGTGAAAACAATCAGGTAGACGGAAAAGCAGTAGATTTAAATAGCTGGAATGTAAGGATGAGTAAAAAATGTAGGTGTGCCAGGTCTTAGGTAGACTTTAAATGCAAATCTGCATTGTACAGAGATGGTTACTCCCATAGAGCTAGTGAGCAAATTAATTATCTTCGTTTGGCCTGTCTGTTCTTGACGTTAGAAATAGACAAATAGAAAACTCAGTAATCTCTCAATAAATGCAATGAGTGACTTGCGTTGTAATATTGTTTCTGATTCTCATACTTTTTAGCACCATCTGGAAACCTACACAGGCATTCGATGTAGCAGAGTGTAAATGTATCCAAATTCATAGATAAAAAAGTGTTTATCTATAACCGTAATTCTATTTCTAAAATATGATTTAGAAACACCATGCAATATAATAATATAAACAATTTTTGATGAAATCGTTTTATATATATATATATATTCATTATACCCTATCCAATCTCTTCGTTTTAATCATAATTGTAGTTTTGCAGTAGGTCATAAAACTGAAAGAGTCGGCGCAGCATGTCCCCCACATCAACTTTGAGTGAACATTTCTTCCAAACTCCAGTCACAATAGAATCCTTTTTGGCGCGTTTTGATTCCCGCCACGTCTAGTCTAGCCGGTTACGTTAGGTTTATTTTCATTTTCTGATGGACGTGCGTTTGGAAAGTTTAACTCAACCATCATTGGAGGAGAAGACGAACTGGGCGGAGTATGATGACGATCGACATTTTGGTTACGCCCATTTACTATCATATATACTCGACCTTCCGCTGATGTTATTCAAAGAGCCGGTGTCCTAGCCATGCAACCAACAACGGATATTATTTATCTTTTCATTGCTTAAATTGACTAGTGCTGTATAATTATTTACGAACCATCGTAAAGATTAGCTGCAGTGTTGTTGTTTATAGTAACTTCAAATATAAACACTGGATACAGCGATTTTTCCCCTTGGATCAAAGCTAGTCTTTTTGAGGCAGTCGATGATAGAATTCCAACCGTATTTTTTTTCTACAACGTGGATCACGCGGTCAGAACTCGGATCCTTATCGGAATAATTTGTGGGGTGAAGAACTAAACTATCACGAGGATTTACAGGAATGCTACTGTCAAAATTAAACTCGTTTGCCCACATCTCAACCGTCGATATGCCAGCGAAAATGCAGCTTCAAGTTCATCAAGGTTAGACGCCCATTTGAATGTTGTCATGGAGGTCTGCTGTGCTGCTACGTTAGCGCCAGCCGGCCATGACTTTGATTATTTCGCACTCTTCCAGTGAAGATTATAGCGAAAGTGATCAAATTTTGATGATCAGATTAGTCATGTAGACGACTACAATGGATTATTTCATACATTTTAACCAGCTATCAGTCATTAATTTTGTCTCGATTTAATTGCTTGTTTTTACAGTGAAGGACAGGGAGGCGTTTGAAAAGGTCTATCAAGTCGGCGGTGTGCTGGGAAGTGGTGGATTTGGCACTGTGTACTCTGGCACGAGAATTGCAGACGGTGCACCGGTTAGTATTTCACTTTTATTTTCCCTATGTTTTCATAATATGTATTTAATTGGTATGGATTGCTCAGGTTTTTGTATTTGCCGTTACGTGTGCCTTACACGATGTTTTTCTATATGCAGGTTGCTGTCAAACATGTGGCCAAGGATCGAGTTTCGGAGTGGGGCGAGCTGGTAAGAATCGCGCCTTGATTCTTGTTTGCTTCTAGGCAATATCTTAGATACTACTATTTGCTTTTAAAACACAATTTTCCAATATATTTAGGTATCTATTTTTGCTAAATTACTGTTGCAAAAAAAATATTAATACAAATATTCTCCTTTTGTAGCCTAATGGCTCTCGTGTTCCTATGGAGATTGTGCTCTTGAAGAAAGTTGGCAGTGGATCGCGTGGTGTGATAAAGATGCTGGACTGGTATGAGCGACCTGACAGTTTTATCATCGTCATGGACAGACCGGAGAACGTCAAAGACCTCTTTGATTTCATCACGGAGAAGGGAGCCTTACCCGAGGAGCTGGCAAAGAACTTTTTCCGCCAAGTGCTCGAGGCAGTGCGACACTGTCACAGCTGCGGGGTGGTCCATCGGGATATAAAAGATGAAAATATCCTGATTGACCTGAGAACCGGCGAAATGAAGCTAATCGACTTCGGATCCGGGGCTCTGCTCAAAGACACAGTGTACACTGATTTCGATGGTAAGCAACACTGCCCTTCTTCGCTTTTATTTTTAGGGAAAGGATTAATAAGCTTCATGTTATCGACAGGCATTTTATTTGTGTGAGGTTATCGGTTACACTGTAGCAGAAAAATGTAGATGTGTCACATTTGGATCATACCCAGTGGCCCATTTCTGTGGTTCACTGCGTAGTGTCGTAGTGCCATAACTCGCTTCGTAGTTTCGGTTGTATCGCCCCCATATGGTGACGAGTGGTATTTTTACAACTCAAAGTTTGTAAACAAAGTCACATGTCCGCCCTCCCTCCCACACACATGCGCGCTCTCACGCTCTAGCTGGCAGTCACACTCTCAGGCAGCTGATCCTGCGTAATAGACTAGAAAAATATAAAGGCGGGGCGGATAATCTGCTCTCATTGTTACAGCTAAGAACCAGGGTTTACCAAATGAATACTTAAACACTAGGTTCCACATTATGTCCCTGTAGCTTAATCAAACATGTTATGTATATCAAAATACTCTAGTATAAGTCTTATCACTTTATAATAAACGTGTGTTTTACAAAAACGAGTTGTTTTAAACGAGTCTTGTTTTTTTCCCTGCCTCTATAGGCACCAGAGTGTACAGCCCCCCAGAGTGGATCAAGTACCACCGGTACCACGGGCGCTCAGCCACTGTGTGGTCTCTCGGGGTGCTGCTCTACGACATGGTGTGTGGGGACATCCCCTTCGAACACGACGAGGAGATCGTACTGGGACAGGTGCTGTTCAGGCGCAGGATCTCTCCAGGTGAGAGCACCAGCTCGTAGAGCTCTTTAACACACAGATTATTCCATTATGGGTTATGATGTGGTTTATTTGATTATCTTCTATCTATACTGACCGGGTTTGCTCTCTGCGGTTGTTCCTCCTCCAGAGTGCCAGCAGCTCATTAAGTGGTGCCTGTCTCTGAGGCCAGCCGACCGGCCCTCCTTTGAGGACATCATCAACCACTCCTGGATGCAGGGCTCCACCTCCAGTGGCCCGTCCGGCGCCATCACCACGGGCCAGAGCGACGCCAGTGAGATCCGGCTACACAGCATCAGCCACGAGGCCCCGGTGGCGGTGGCGGCCCAGTGACTGGTTCTGGTTCTGGCCCGCTCCGGGCGGGATGGACTATGACTATAGACTTTATATATTAGAGCAGGCTGAATACTGAAGAGCAGGAGTGGGCTGACCTCTACACTGAAGGTGACCTGGAAGGACTTTAAACAGAGGCCATCCTGAAACACACACACACCCGCCCTGATTGGTCCTTTACTCTGTTCAGTGGACAGACCCACCCCAGACCTCCCAGCTGATTGGGTGTGAAACCCCGTCCATCACTGGTGGGGGGGTGCAGAGCTCCACAGACTGGCCGTGCTGAGGGCTGGGGCGTTGGGTGAGGCGTCAGCCCCCAGGGCACGCTGCCCGCTGTCTGTGCTGGTCCGACAGGAGACAGAACGAGGAGAAGCATCACCCGAGTGCCTTCTGGACCATTGTAGGGGAACCTGGAAATACTTGAATCTCTTTATATTTAAAGAAAGGTCCATTTGAATGGCCCTTTCACAGCCTGTGTTTCTTTGAGTCATTTCTACCCTGTTCTGTCTGTTCCCTTGTCATGGGTTCGGATCAGAACCACTGTGTCACTTCCTTCTCCACCTCTAGCAACCGGCTGACCTCACTAGCTACTAATACTACTTCCTGTGCAGACAGAGACACTGGACTGACCTCACGTTAAGCTAGGTGTGCACACCTGGCTGGCCCCTCCCATTCACCTGAAAAAGCAAAGCGCAATGCAACATCCCCATACCCACATACAACATTTTCTGCTCTTCCTTTTTTTTTTGTCTGAAAAACAATGTTATCTTGTTTTTAATTATTTGTGCCTCGCACAGGTCATATTTTGGGGCAATAGATAATGGTTTTTGATGTGACTTTATCTCACTCAAAGCCTTATGTGGAAATATTTATTTATTTATAAAGAGAATTTCGGCTGTCTGTGTCATTCCACAATTATTAAAGGTCCCACATATTATTTAAACAAATATTTGACCATATTTATGGCTTGAAATCTTAAGAGCAGATATGTGTGTCTTTGTATGAATGTACATATGTAAATAACCTTCAAAGCACTTCCATTTTAATGTATGTAAACATTTAAAGTCTACTGATACTGGTAACTGTTTTATGTTACTGTATTGTTCAAAACTGCTGTTGATTTGAGTGAACTGAGAACTTTCTGAGTGTGTGAAAGTGAGTGAGTGAATGAATGAATGAGTGAGTGAGTGAAAGTATGATAGTGAATGAGTGAGTGATAGTGAGTGGGGGAAAAGAGTGAGTGACTGAAAGACTCCACCTCTAGTTGCATGATTGCAGCTTGGATTGTTCTGTTATTTCGTTCAAGTTAGAATTGTAAATTATTTTAGACGCTATTTTTTTATACGATTTCAATAAATATTTTTCTAACCTTGACATTTGACTCCTTTGAGTGACTTTAAGCTTGTACTAGGGGCTTTTCTTATCCAGTTTCCGCCCTCAGCATGAGCACAGTCATATTAGCGAAGCCATCCTTTGGCTAGTCAGCTGTGTTTACATTTTGCTGAGATGGGTGAGTGTGGTCAGGTCCTTTCCCACACATACACACACACACACGTACACACACACCAGTTGATACCATTGATACCACACACAGCATTTGTAGATATTTGGAAGACATTTGACTGAAGAGATAGTAGAACCATAGTTGCATTGTCATGTCCTTTCTGAGAATCTAGAGCAATAGAGGTATGTGGTTAACTTCTCTCTTGGATATGGAAAGTAATACACACACACACTAACAGGCTCTCACTGTGCAACTTGTGTCTTGGGATAGTGGTGGCCTAGTAGGTAGACCTGCTACCTGGTGACCCAAAGGTCATGAGTTCAACACCACTAGTGTTCCATTGAGCAAGGCACTTCACCCTAAATTGCTCCCTGTAATTTCATTGTAAGTCGAGTAAGTTACCATAATGTAATTTGTTGGTTGTGTCTTGTCATCGTAGTTTTTCTCCGAGGACTCATCATTCTCCAACACTAGTGAAGATAATTCACTACAATACTAGTAGGCCCTTCATTGCAGGTATACCTGCATACTTTACACCAGATTTCTGTTATTTTCTATTTGCATAATTCAGAGTCATTCTCCAGTTGCCCCTGACTCTCTCTCTCTCGCTGACAGTTTTAGATCCTATTGTTATTGTGCATCACGAAAGTCACTGGCATTTCTATGGAAGACTAGGAAGAGCTCATCACGCAACCGTGTTTGCCAGTCAAATAAGGGTTGGCTTATCATTTGCATGGCTACTCAGCTTCTCAGTGCCTCTGTCTGTGGAGTTCTGAGGAGCTCATTTGAATGGAGAGTGTCTTTCTTCAGAACCACAATAGCAAAGAGTTAATCAATGATGAACGCGCTCAAACGTGCCACACTGCCTTTACATTCCATCGATGAGAGATTTTTACTTTCAGCTTGCTGCATCATTTTGTCACGTTTAATGTCCCTCCTGTAGATTCTTCTCGTGCTGACAGTAAAACTCCTTTCATGAGTTTGTCATTCCTCAGAGCTTTTAGAATGTCATGTGTATGACTTAAGGAGATCCTCTCATGACCCCATGACTGTCTTTACGGGAAAGGCGTTCCCTGGGGAGAGAGAAAGGCCTTCCAGCTGCTGCTGCAGTGGTATCCTCCCTGTCCCCACCCTAACACACAACCCTAACCCTAAATAACCCTAACACACAACCCTAACCCTAACACACAATCCTTACCCTAACCCTAACACACAACCCTAATCCTAACACACAACCGTAACTCTAACACACAACCCAAACCTTAACACACAACCCTAACGCTAACACATAACCCTAACCGTAACACAAAACCCTAACCCTAACCCTAACACACAACCCTAACCCCAACACACAACCTTAACGCTCACACACAACCCTAACCCTAATACACAACCCTAACGCTAACGCACACTCAGAGTGGTTGAGTAACATTCTCAGGAACTCTTGCAGAAAGACACACACACAAAGAGAGAGAGATTCCATGCACACACATACACACACACACACACACACACACGCACACACACACACATACACACACACACAGAGAAAAAGAGAGATTCCACGTATGCACACATAGAGAAGGAAAAAAACGGACTATGAAGACATAAATGAAAACACACACACACTCTCACACGTTCCCTCCTACCCAAATACACGCCCTTTAGGACCTTTGCAACACAAATCAATGTGCTAAAGCGTATAGTTGTGGCAACGTATTGTTGGTGGTGAGCAACATTTTGTCCGAGCGGTAAATGGTGGTGAGCGCCACATTAAGGGCGTGTGCCTTCAATTACACAAGGTATGTGCCGTTTCCACCTCATTGTTGTTTTCATCGTGGGATTGTGAAAATGCAGCCCATACGTTTGCACGGGACTGATTGTAGAATGGCATTCACTGGTGCCCGGTTACACATGCATGACTAATCATGCACACACCCAGAGGAGAGAGACAGACAGACAGACAGGCAGGCAGGCAGGCAGGCAGGCAGGCAGGCAGACAGACAGACAGACAGACAGACAGACAGACAGACAGACAGACAGACAGACCCTCTCTTATCATGGTATATATAGCGTCGATTCATTCAACAAAGTAATGCTCCATTTGGGGAAATATCATGAAGGGAAGCAGCACAGTCAACTCGTCTACCCTTGAATTGAGTTACTGTCAACCTACTTCTCCTGTAGCACAGCCACACCGATCGTCAATCAAACAATGACCCTCGCTGACCAGAAACAAAGAACAAACTCGGAAACCAAACGCAGTTTACCATCAGGGCCTAGTGAAGGGTGAACTGCTCCTAAAGAGTCTTTGTTTCTGTCCTGATTCAAAGGAACAGCAAACACAATCAGAGGACGTACGTGGAGTCCGACCCAGCCTTCCACTTCTTTAAGTCTGCCACTTAAAGTCTTATAGTTTCGCTTTGACTTTTATCTCACGCTCTTTTCATGTAAAGTATGTGTGCTATGAGTAAGAGACAGGAAGATGGACAGCTCTCCGCCCCGCCCCAGGACCTGTCACAACACCCTCCCCGCCCCAGAGATCCCACGGCTGGCTGACTGTCCCTGATCCCTATCCCTATCCCTGATCCCTATCCCTATCCCTATCCCTGATCCCTGATCCCTTTCCAGGTAGCCCAGACAAACAGCAGGCCTGCCAGGCAGGCTCCCAGACCCCTGATAGAGACAGCAGGTAGCCCAGACAAACAGCAGGCCTGCCAGGCAGGCTCCCAGACCCCTGGTGTTTGCAGGGCTCCCAGTGTGTTAGGCAGTGGTAGGAGAGGCCTCGGAGGTCACTGTGGAAACCTGGCCCCCCCCACTGTTTGCTGCCAGCTTACCTGCAGGTGACCAGGTGAGTGGGATATGAGGTGAATGATAACATTAACGACAGTAGGTTAAAGGAAAGGTTAAAGGTCGTACTCACAGCCCTCCCCACCACTAGGAGCATCAGGGGAGTTCTCAGACATTCCTGCAGCGTGACTGTATACACCTCAGCCTCTTGGGTGGCCCAAACGGACAGCTCACTCCCTCTCTCACACACACACATTCACTCAAACACACACACTCACACACGCACGCACGTTCCCTCAAACACACACACTGGACTACAAGGTACAAGGCGTGGTGAACAATGGGGACTTCTGACAGTGGGTGTGGTGTGGACACACACACACACACACACACACACACACACACACAGGCAGATGAAAGTTCTGCATGCCACACTGTAAATAACAGTACAGGCCCACTGTTAGTCATCTGCCTTGTGTGTGAAAGTTGAAGCATAGACGTGGACAGGGTTGTCTGGTCTTGTCATTACAATCTCCTGTTTTCTTTGTGTTCTCTAAGAGATTCTTCTGTGTGAGAAGTGCAGTTAAGATAAATTCCTAAGGTCATAAGAATTAATTGAAATATTAAAATGCCATTCCAGTCAAGTTCAAACACCATATCATTTTCTCAGAAGATAAATGAAAAACAAACTATTCTCTTTGACTTTAAATGACACTTCCGGCTGTCCTTGATTTCCCCCATTCAATCTCTACTCAACAGAGCAGAAAAAAAGTATTTTAAACTAAGATTTTAGATTGCCCAATGTAATAGTACACTAGCAATTTCCCTCTTAAGCCGCATAGTTATTTTAGCAACAATACCTCTGTTCTTTCTTTGTTTTGTTTTTTTGGCTGTTGCACTAATTAAACTCTTCCACCTCTGTGCACTACTCCGTTCTCATTTCTCACACCAGATATTTGTAATAAGCTTCCCGCCTACACACGTTCCCGTAGGCCCCTCCCCCTCCGGCTCTCTTTCCCGTAAAGCAGCGGACTCACTCACTTCCTCATTCCTGAAAGGGTCACTAACCGAGGGCTGTGTCAACACGCAAGCTTCTGCTTGTTGCTCTTGGTTTCAGCGGCTTTTGATCTTGAATGAACGTTTTAACACAAAGAGACTGCAGGTAGAAGGAATTTCACAACCGTGTTGATGTTCTGACAATGCTTGACATTTCACAAGAGGCAATGAAGAATTATGTGTTTGTTCTAACATGTAGTGTGTACCCCGTTTACAATAATTACTTTGTTTTTTACCTGCATATTCCTCCTGAAAGCAGAGTATAGTAGCCTACTAGTTAGACTTCAGTACTTTGTAATTTGACCGGTAGACCTCCTCCTACAGTAGGGCTTTTTTATATTTTCTTAGACGAATTGTCTCATCACTTTCCATTAGTGCCTCAATTTTGATCAATCATTAAGAAGCAGAGGAAGTCAGGGGATTAAGAGAGTTTCTGCTTACAGTGAAGAAGTGCAGCAAAGGTTGAAAAACAGGAATTGAACCTTTGGCTCTCGCTGGCTGCCTGTGTGCGTGGCTTACCCCCCCCCCCCCCACCCCCATACACGCACACACAGACAGTGGGACTGCCACACACACACTGTGTGGGACGCTACACACCCTGGGAGTTTCATTTGTGTTGAAATACTCTGTCAGGTCCCCAGACCGGCCGGGGCTCCTCCCACTAGGACACAGGATGTTATCATGGCATGGTGGTGATTGAGCATAATCGGAGTATGGTCGCACTCATACACACACACACACACACTGTCACACTCATGCTCACACACTCACACACACACACACACACACACACACACACATTCCCACATGCACACACATACACTGTCACACTCATACACACACACTCGCAAACACACAGTAATGTATACATAACAGTAACACTACTGCTTGGAGAACACACACACACACATGCATGGAGAACTTAAGAGCCATGTGCTGGCACAGAACTTTGTCCCCTGGCTGACTAGACAGTACCCTAATCTAAAGGTCATCCAGTCACAAGACACGTGGATGGAGCTCTGGAGTGCTGTGTCTGAGGAGGAGGAGGAGGAGGAGGAGGAGGGGGAGGAGGAGGGGGAAATGACTCCATAAAGCAATAAAATAGGTATAGATTCCAATCCAAAGATGAATGAAAGGCCAAGCCTCTGTGTTTGGTGGTGGACTTCAGCCCTGGAGGACAGACTGATGTACAGGCTGTGCTGCCATGCTGGAACAGGACCTCGGGATCACAAGCACACGGTGGCTTTTGTTTTGTTGACTTTGAATCCCTCGTGAGTCGCGGCTTCTTTGGCAGGGGTTAAAGTTCATCTTGATATGCTGCCATGTTGGAAAGTCCGTCTGAAAAAGCATATAGGCTTACTGAAGACTACGGACCCACATAGTGACGGCGACCCTGACCTGAGCGCGTGGTTGAGGTTCAGGTTGACATGTAGGGGAATGGGTGACCTTGGCCTTTCCCTGTTGGCTGCCATTCAGATGTCATTACAACAGCACCCCCCGCAGGTCACACAAGGTACTCTCAGAGATGCCAGTTATTAATGTCAATGAACACATAGATGAGATGAGACACTATTTCTGGAGTATAACCTTTGTCGACTCTGTATAAAGTGAGTCTAAACATAACTGTATATTTGTCAACAAAAAATATGTCGCAATAGTTTTTGTATCCAAGTTTAGTAACATAACAGGAACCTAATCCGTTGAGTGCCATTCCGTTGCATTGTGTTCTCCTGCACTTTGATAGGTAGCACAGCTAAATATAGCAGCATTGTGAAACACTCTGGAACTTGATGTACTACAGAGTACAGGCAGTGAGAGTGAGGGTGATGGCGGCCCCGTCCTTGTTTCTACAGCAGGAAGTGGGAAGTTGTAGACGTTATGGTTTCCTGGCTATTCTGATTGGTAGGACAGGGAAAAAACTACAGGATGGAACAACGGATATCACTTCCTCCCGAAGGGAATTCCATTCCGGAACACCTTAGTCTGCGGAATGTGAAGGCTACGGGTCGGATGTGATTAGGGGTGGAAAAAAACACATGCACCACTTCCTGTCCATCCTTCAGCTAAAGAGGAGTGTGGTTGATAGTTGAAAACAACAGGCTCTATGCGTCCTGTTCTCTTTTAGGAAAAACAGGAAAAGGTGACGGGTGCAGGAGAGAAGAGTTGTGGGTTCGGAACCAGAGTGGGTCCATTCCGTGAGCCTCCTCCATGCTGACACGACCCCAACTTCCTGTCTCTGCCTACTGACCCGGCGCTTTATATGGCAGCTCCTGTAGTCACTATAAGCTCCACTGTACTGGCTATAAAGAGAACCTGGTAACTGGATCTAGCGGTTAAGGTCAGAACATAGTGAGTCATTATCTGAGGTAAACCATTGGTGAATTAAATAATGCTTGAATAATGAAAAGCAAATAATTTTTCTGCAAATGTTTAAATTGTTGGCTTTAATGTTTGATCCACCAAGAGGATAACTTTCTTCAACAAGCATCCTGTTAAAATAATGACTATCATGTTGTGCTGTTATGAGTAGTTTAAATAACAGCACGTGACTGTAAGCTGTATGACTCGACTTACTGGCATCAAAAGGTCTGGTACTTTGGCCGGGAAATCCTAAAAAATTTGAGTGTAAACGGAACACAAGCAGCAGGAACCTGACAAGAAGCCAACTCTGGAATTCCAGACCTCCAGCACGCCCTGTCCTTGTCTCGGGAAACACAGCCCTATTAAAATGTCACAGTATTTCCTGTCCAAAATTTTCTGGCGATGACAACCCCTTAGCGAGAGTGACCTGTTTGTGTGTGTGTGTGTGTGTGTGTGTGTGTGTGTGTGTGTGAGTGAGCTTGTATTTGTGAGTGACCTGTGTGTGTGTGCAAGCTTGTATTTGTGAGTGACTTCTGTGTGTGCGTGTGTGTGTGTGTATTTGTGAGTGACCTGTTTGTGTGTGAGCGACTTGTATGTGTGTGTGTGTGTGTGTGTGTGTTTGCTCGTGACCTGTGGATATGTTTGGCTCCTGGAATGTGCCCCTCTTTGCAGATCAATAACGTGGATCTTTCATCACAGGGATGAAAGACAAGACAGACACACGGTCGGCTCAGGGACAGACTGACATCCAGGTCAAAGAGGAAGCCGTGTCTGTTTCAGGTCAGACATTGTGGCTCTTCCTGGTTAATTAACCTCTTCTCAGAGTGGCTGTTCTGTACGGTGAGCAGAGAAGAGATCAAAGATTTCAGTGGAGACCATAGTCTTTTTTTATATCACTGTTTAGCCCATTTCATCTTCAGGGTTAGAGTTCTACATACAGATATATGCTCTGTAAGGACAAATGTTTGGTACACTGACTCAATGTACAAGCTGCACATGGAAATCTATAATAATATTGTTTGACTCAATGTATAAGTTGCACATGGAAATCTATAATAATATTGTTTAACTCAATGTACAAGATGCACATGGAAATCTATAATAATATTGTTTGACTCAATGTACAAGTTGCACATGAAAACGTATAATATTATACATACTTTAGCCCAGGCCAATGTACATATAGTTACAGTGAATGTCTCTACATCTGGTTCAATTCCCATAGCTTCCGACTGCAAGCCCTAACCATTAACCTGAGGACCGTTTGTATTGTCCTTTGCCGCCACCGTGTGGTACATTCAAGGAACTGCAGTGTGGTACACTTATTTTTCTTCTACAGATCAGAGATGCTTGTAGGTTTATTCTACATTTGATGAAAGGCAAACCATAGCAATTCCTTCATTTAAATATAACCCAAAAATAATTATGTTGAATGAGTCAAGAGTCAATCAACTTCTGTTTGTAAAATTATCAATACAGCTTTCATAGATAATAATCACTTTTTACTGACAGGAATTTAACTACAGCTTTCCAACCAAAAATGACTTTAGCAAAAAGTAGTTTATTAATCCTATTCCTTATAAGATATCAAATGCAATCATTTGCATTCATTTGGGAACTAGTTGTTAATTATCACAATAATGTATTGTTTTGTTGGTATTTTCAATTAGTCCTTCAAAGGCTTCACCATTTTATAATAGCATTGATTTTCTTAATTATTTGTTCTTATGGGAAAGTACATCCAACATTTGTACATGGCCAAATCTAGGAATAAATATAAGTAATTGGTTAACAACAATTTGTCATAGAGAGAGCTAAATCTAGCGTCGATCTGCGATTTGTCCCCTGAAATTATATAAGACTACATGATCAATGTATTTTGTGTAAGATGTGTTTACAGATACAGTAGGCACTAGGCACTCCTTAAAGGGATAGTTCAACATTTTGGGAAATAAAATATGTTCCTCCTTACTTCTAGTCAGATGAGACGATCAATATCAATGTTATGATTGTAGGTCCAATAATGAGTTATTTAGATAGGTAAATGTGCTTTGCACTGTGACTGTAAGCAAATATTAGAAGCTCCAAAAAGTTGAACTATCCCTTTAAGTGTCAGCAGAAGCACACCTCCACCCTGTGTCTCATACAGTAGTACATCGCTTATGTATAACTGACACAACCTCATTCTGCTCCTGATTATCTAACAAAGTTTACCATTTGTAGGTGGACACATACATCATGGATGATTGATCCATGGAAATACAGCTCATTATTCAACATGAGTGCAAATGCATGGTTAAAATGTGACTTCATGATGATCCGTGCCTTTGAGATATCTCTGGTATGTATTGCTCTGTTCTTCAACATGGCAGCCTGAGCTTTCACTTTTAGGAGCCTTGCTTTGTTTTGGTCCAGTGCCGTGCAGTACCACCCTCGGCGCAGCAGGGGGCGGTGCAGCCTCACACGAGTAGAGGGTTGTCCAGCACAGCCACTCCGGCCGCTACTCCTCCGTCTGAGTGTTCAGAACTTTTGGTCCTCAGCAAGTGACCCACGCACTGGTTCAGGACCATGCCTTCACCCTGCCTGTAGTGACACACAAACAGACAAACTACAGTTTTAACAGCCAAAGAAGACAAACAGCACCAGTCAAACGTTTGGACACACTTTCTCATTCAAAGGTAATTCTGACGTTCTGCTGTTCAAATTCATGAGTAGGACAAACTAAAATTAACTCACAATGAATTGGGAGTCAAATAACTAACAAAAAGAACAAGTTTCTAAATTTAACTTTGTTTCCCAAAACTGTCAGTAGATAGAGGCACAAGCTCTCCAATCAAACCAGTGTTTCACCCATCAAACTATCGTTTCACCCATCAAACTATCGTTTCACCCATCAAACTAGTGTTTCACCCATTAAACCAGCGTTTCACCCATCGAACCAGCGAAACCAGCGTTTCACACATCAAACCAGCGTTTCACCCATCAAACCAGCGTTTCACCCATTAAACCAGTGCTTCACCCATTAAACCAGCGTTTCACCCGTCAAACTATCGTTTCACCCATCAAACTATCGTTTCACCCTTCAAACTAGTGTTTCACCCATTAAACCAGCGTTTCACTCATCAAACTAGTGTTTCACCCAACAAACTAGTGTTTCACCCATCGAACCAGCGAAACTAGTGTTTCACCCGTCAGACTAGCGTTTCACCCGTCAAACCAGCATTTCATCCATCCAACCAGCGTTTTACCTGACGTAGGCTCCGAACACTCCCAGCTCGCTGAGGCAGGTGCTGGGTGCCAGTGGTCCGTCTCTCCTGAGGAGATAGTTCTGTGCGGGGCAGGGCTGGATCTTATCCATCAGGATGTACGCCGTCCTCTCAGAGCTGTCCTCCGGCTCGCTCAGAACACGGCAGATATCTGCTCCATAGATGTTGTTCCCTAAGTATTTCAAACATAATCAACAGTTCATAGATCATTAGTAGTCTGCTTGGCTCTGGTTGGTTGGTATGGTTAAGACTGTATCGTTCTTGTTTAGTTTCTGATATTACAATTTTATTCTAGCAGCATTTAGAAGCATACAAATCTATGAAATATGTATATTTAGCAAATGTGTGTGTCAGTGCAACTGCACATACAATCATGAAAGCTTTATAGTCTAACACAGCTCTACATATGTTGTTCTCTATGGCAAACCTTTGCTTAGCAACGATAGATTAGCTAAATATTCACACATCATGATCTTATTGGCTACACTTCTTAAGCTGTAACTACTTCTCTTTTCCTGTTTGTCTGTGAATAGCGTAAACAGGTTCCTATCCTAAATAGAAGCTCCTACCTCCCCCTTCTCTCTGTGGTTTCAGGACGTATCTGTCGGGTCGAGCTAAGGCCATCGCCACCGTCTCATCCCCCTCTGGCCCCTGCACAACAAACAAAAACATTCAAACATAAAAATATTTAACAAATATACTGTATAACATACAAATATTTAACTTATCTTTAAAAATAAATGTAAGAACTTAAACAATAAAACACGTTTGTGAACAATCAAAACATATTTAATGAAATTCAATGAAATAAAATGAAATATAA
>JAVQIZ010066935.1:0-24496 GCA_036023535.2 Galaxias brevipinnis
AAACAGATTCAATAAAATCACATGGGTACAGCACAAATTGCCATCTCAGGGCTTACATGCCTGACAAATGACGCAAATGACAACTACATGTTTGTGCTTCTTGCACACAGGTCTGGTGCACTGTGAACAACAGCTGCTGACTTTTATGTATTTGGCAGCTGGTTAGATGTTGCACATCTTCTTCACTCTCCTGTCTGATATCCTACTGTGGCCAGGTGGTGGCTGTGTTTTTATTTATTTATCTCCACACCTATCTTCACGTTGCCATTGGGTTCAGTGGCAACATGACCGTGGTAAGCTATGTGCCGAAGAGGCTAAAGGCTATTGTCCACCGGAACACCATGAAAGATGACAAAGCAGTGAATGAAAACAGTGTGAACCCCCTCCCACCCCCAGACATGATCCTGTACTATAACAAAACAAAATAAGTAGTGGACACAATGGATCTGATGGTTTGCACCTACTCATGGAAGTGGAGAACATGCTGGTGCTCTGGCACAATGTGTTGGATGTTGCCACACTTAATGCCTACAGCAACTTCACTGCACAACACCCTGGTTACATGGGTGGCGTGACCAATGTATGGTTGCTATTAATTGAGGAGCTGGGCAACAAGCTTCTTGTGCCACATATGAAAAGGCGACTGGAGGGCACGCCCCACCTCCAAAAACACATTACAGAGGCAATGAGTAGATGTGGGTTAAAAAAACTAAACACAGCCATCACCCAGCCACAGGAGGATGTCGGACAGGAGTCAAGTGTAGAAGAGGAAGAGCTGCTGATGTTCAAAGTGCACCAGACCTGTGTACAATAAGCACAAACATGTAGCTGTCATTTGGTGCATTTGTTAGGTATATAAGCTTTGAAATGGAATTTGCGCCGTACAAATGTGATTTTATTCAATTAGTTTTATTTAATTGTATTTTGTCACATTCAACACAGTTAACTACAGTTGCACCACAGTTACACAACAGTTCAATATCAGTGTAATTGGTTATCAGTCATCTGTGATGTGTCACAAAGTCACAAATAAACATATTTTAGATATTAAATGTATTATTTTGAGGTCCAAATCAGTGCTCTAGTAAATATTTAAACAAAAATAATTATTATAATATGTTTTTATTTTTCTAAATCACACTTTCATACATGGGTCATTTTTGACCCGTGTGTTTAAACTTGCTATATTAGTAGAAAAACTGTTTTCGTTTATAGAGTAAGAAAGAAAATAATTAAATAATGATTTGTGGTAAACAAAAACAATATATTTAATGAATTCTTGGAATATTAAATGATAAAATAAATAGATTTAAAAATATATAACAAAGAAATACTCAGTCATGCATTAAATCCCATCGGAAGTGAATACGGGTCATTTTTGACCCATGTTGTGCATTAGAGGGGGTTTGCATAGCTTGTGTATCAAAGGGTTAACCCTCCCACTTAATCTCCTGGCACATTGACATTTAGTGGTCATACACAGTATGTCACTGGATATCATTAGAGAAAGAAGCATTATTTTATTTATCAATGACAAACATGATAGATGAAAAGTTGTCATTTAAAACCCATTAACAGTATAGTTTAAAAAAAGTGTACATTAGGCTGAGCTCTCCTTGCTTTTATCTTGAACTCTCATGTCAGTAATGGATTGTGCAGCCCCTAAAATTAAAAATTCTAAACAAGGGCTTCAAGAAATTCAAAATAGAAAAATTTGTTTCACTTTAACAATTAGAAGTTTTATTGAGAAATAGAGTAGCAGATTAGTTGAATCTTACACATTTTACTATAAGGTAAACATTAACAAATATGTATTTGTTTATTCTTAATTTAATTTGTATTTAAGATCCTCAATTCGTTTTTGTTGTAATTATTGTCATCTAGTCATCTCCTTTTATAAGTAATAGTTATTAATTCAATCAAGCAGTAAACAGAAATGACTTGATCTGTACTTGTATTTTTTTTCAGTACATAGAACAAAGAAAGAAGAATATTGTAAGTAGTGACAGTTTTGTACATTATTATTTGGTCCTACTCTATCTTTATTTCCACTGTTAGCCTTATACAGCTTCTAACTAACGTGACATTTACTAGTACTCCACTAGGTAGGAGTGTGCCTGCTTCAGGCGTTCAAGGCGAATCTGCAGAACCACTCTCTTGCTGCCGATGTCACAGTCTTCCTTCAGCAATTCCTCTACGTTCTCCTTGTCCTGCAGCATCTGGAGCATTTCCCGCTGCAACTGAGAGGCCGACTCCTGCAGCATCTGGTAGCAAATCACCAGGGGGATCTGGTCAGCCAGGCGGCGACTGGCAATCTAGTGGAGGAAAACCACCGCATATAGCTTAAGGCCGACTCAACCCACTTATTTAATTCCACAGTTATGTATACTAAATAAATCATTTGAAGTTAATGTTGTACATACTTACATAGTAATAGGACTTGAGGTGCAGCATCATCTCATGAAGAGTAGCATGGTTGTCCATGCTTAAAACGATACTGCTTGACTTAGAGGCACCGAAGATTTCCTGTGTATCCTCATTCTCGCTATCATCCTCGTCCTCTTTCTTCCTGTCGTTTAGACTGTGGCTGTAAGTGCTGTCCTGGGTGTAAACAATCAGCTCCATCTTGAACTGGGTCCTTAACATGGACTCAGCTTTAGACCTATGGGTCTGGTTGATTGCCTCGATCTTCGTCTGGACAGAAAACATGGAATCTATTTTAGTGACCAATAGTTGTGTATGATGCACAACCGTATTCAAATAATCATTTGCAATTACTTAATGTACTTTGGCTGATTGGAGAAGGTTAGGGAATCCCACAAATCTTCCTTGAGCCAGCTTGATAAACACCTTCCTGACAGCATCTGGAGAAGAGTGGATTACAACCAAACAGAATCTTACTAACGGTAAGAATGAAAAAGGTGTAGAGAATTGGGGCACATTAGTGACAGCAACGCTTCAAACAGGCAAGTAGAAGTACAGCTGTGTGAAACTTCAAAGTGTATGATTCCATCATTATACTTTTGACCTGTTACAAATGCATGTATCTCTTTATTTATACAGGACTTCTTGTGTACTTACAGTGGTTCAATTAGTTAAATGAGAACAACTGGATGTAATTACAACAGGTCCTGACTGCAATTCCCTTACCGGATATGTCTTTTAGCTTCTTAACAGCAGGCTTCTCCAGCTGTCTAATCTGGTCCTTCACCATCACCTCAAAGGTCTTGTAGTTGACGAAGCCCGGAAGCTCTCTTCCACGGTACCTCTCCTCATACTCAGCCACGTCTATCTCAATCTTCATGTTAACTGTGATATATTTAAGTAATATCAATGGTCTGTTGACTGAAAATAGAGTGTCTGAAAGGAAAACCATAACCTTGATGAGACTAACAATTCTCTCCTGAGCGATCCAATTGTGTCTTCCAGTTCTTGAACTCTACTCTGAGAGTCGAGAAGATGTTGAGTCTGTCTCCATTTTTCAGTCCCTCTCCTGTAGTTAGACTGAGCGTGTCTTGAGTAAAAGTTGTCACTTGCTAAAAAATAAACAAAGGAGAGGAGATGGGAAAGGAATTTAACAATAGTTTTTAATATCATATGAGATTAATTCACATTCAGTTATAAACAGAAGTATTTTAACTTCATTTTTTAGCCGCCATGTCAATCCTCTCCATGAAAACGATTTGTTGCTAAAAACACTGAACAAATTCTTGAAAAAGGGCCATACTTTATTGTCGCTTTGCAACTTTAGCATTGCATTGTTCTGCTTAAAATCAATTAGACATTAAGTTAGCTGGAAAAGAACAACATGCATTATGCTCTTAAGGGTCGCATTTAATGTGACATTCTTGTGGATATAAAAATCTAACATATTGCGATGGTTGTTAGTTGTGTTTTAGAGTTGTATTAAAGGAGTTCACGTCTATGAGGAAGTAGAGTCTCTGTTGGGTCGGAGGGGGGTCCAGTTCCATATTTATCCAGCTCTGCATATGTCTGTGCCAACTTCTCCTCAATCTGCTCCTCCAACCGAGGCAGGGATTTCTGTCAGTTAAAGCAAAAGTCCTGATTAGATCTCTTAATATGTTGGTTACTCTGATTGATTTTGATGGTGTATTGTTAGGAAACATATCATCATGAACAACGATCAGTAAAGTGACGTTTAACTGAAAAGTTAACCCCTGCTTACATGTATATGGTGCACCAGTTCCAAGGTGAGTTTCTCAGCCAGTTTAGGGACGGTAGCGTGACCTTCATCATAAAGTGCGCTGATGCAAGAAAAAGAAAATCAAACACCTTTTTTACAGCTTTCAAAACCAGTTTAAAACAGAAACGGAGCATAACCCATGTAAGGGCATGGCGGCCTTTATTTGCAAACAATCTTTATGAATGGTTACAACACAACTGGCTGAGTGTCTCACTAACCTGAGATGTTCATGCTCTTTGAAAAAGGTTTCTTCTCTCTCTGTGGCCTCCTTCAGTGAAACCTTATCTATTATCTCCTGTTGGCCCCTACACTTAACAATCACGTAGCCTTTGGTCAGGTGGATGACCTCGTTATGGACAATGTCCACCACATTCTCCTCCGTGCCCTTGTCCACCAGGTCAGGCTTAGTTACGATTCCTGTAAGAAAACACACAACTCACACATCAATGTCATTCATATTGGGAAAAAGACCCATCCCAAGAAGAGTAAAGAAGAGTGTTTTATTATTTTATTGTTGTAGGTTTTGTTAAATACACTACCAGGTAGTAAAAGCCCCACCTTTCATGAGCCCTTTCTTTATTCTGTTATACATTTTGCACTTTGTGTGTTACCTATGTTTATATTGAATGCATTGTTGCGTTCCAAAAGATACAGCGGCCCCAAATGGACCTGCTTATTCCTTGCTAAAACAAATTCATTAAATCAGACACAGGAAAAAGTGAATGGAGAGATGTGAGGGTTTTGTATTAGTAAACCTGAAAGTTCTTGCACTTGTTGTTGACTTACATGTTCAATGATCTAGGTTGTCTAGGGAACACCTTGGCCTATTTACCTAGAGTCCTTTCTCCCTCTGGATCCACCTCCTGAGCCATCTTCAACGCCTGTGTGGTTGCTATGTCAACATTGCACGGAACAACCACTAAGCTTATAGTTTCATGCTTTGAGATGAACTTCCGAATGAGTATCTTAATCTGAAAGGGTAAAATTAATAAGCACTTCGATATGTATATTGTACCATACATTTGAACCAATGCTTTTTCATGAATTGTAGCTTAACTGTTATTGCTGAGGCACTTGGATGAGCAAAATATTACTAATACCCCTCTTAAATATGAATTCATGGCAGTTTATGGTCTTGTAATACCTGTTCTCCAATGTTCTCTGGTTGTCCCTTAACAGCCACCCTGGCAATACCAGGCAGATCTATGAGGGTGAGGTCTGGAACGTCAGGGGAGGCAATCTCCAGACTTATGAGGTCATCACTTATCGCCAACCCTACTCCAGCAATCTCATCCTGGGCTAGAGCAGGAATAGAATAATATATTGGAACATTAGTAACAATGGCAACACCTATAGCAAAGGATAAACGTGCCAGTTCCGAAACCAACACTGCTGCAGCTGCCACAAACTGATTGAGCTGACATTCTCTGATTTTCTTTTCCACATCTGACGGGTCTTCTATCTCTTCCTCGTGGCACTGGTAGCTTATCTTGCCATGCCACTCATTTCCTTCACTCATTCTTTTCATCTTTAACTCCAGAGGGCATCTCGTTACGATACCTATTGGTCAGGAGGTGGCAGAGAAGTTCAAGTAGTTAAAGCAAGTGAGGAGTTATAGCTGATCAAAATGTAGTCTTAAGCCTTTTACATCAATAATATATGCCTATAAATAATAATAATGTAAACGTCAGTTTCGACAACATGTTTACATACATTAAAAGATTACGCTTCACAATTGGCTGTCGATATATTCAGTCCATGTTGTGGCTTAGCCTACACGATTGTGTCACTCACCGCTGCCCCTCGGTAAAGCCACCCCTAAAAGAGCTTCCAGAACAGAACTTTTCCCCGAACTTTGGTCCCCAATAACCGCGATGGCTGGCAGCGCGAGGTCCTTCTCAAGACCCAGGGAGCGCAGGGAGTCAATAAGGTCGATGCATGGGCGTACTTTCTCCTCATAATGTTGGTTCAGTGTGTTATCCATTAGCTTTGCTCTACGGTTGTAAAAAACAATTACATTAAAATGTTTAGGCCTATGTCCATTTAGTACATTTACACCAGTTATTTATATTAAAGAGGATTACAATGTTTCTTACCTCTTTAATGTTTGGACAAATAAAGAGGATGCTCAATGACTACATGTAATCAAAGAATAATGAAGACAGAGGCAGGCAATGACGATAGGCAAGCATTTATAGGCAACTGTTTACTGTGGGGAGGGTCTAATTTAGAGATCGACACTTAATTTTAATTTCGTTTGTGTTTCTGGTGCGAGATCCATCCATCCAACAAAATATTGTTCTCAAAAATATGCATGACCTCAAACGACCTGCAGTTAATAATACCCCTTCATAATTTCACTTTTTAGAACGCAAAAAAATGTGTTGTATTCCCTTTGGCTGATATTAAACCTAAAATATATATTTTTGAAATACACAAGATCATATACATAGAAGTACACACCATCCATTTGTTTTGGTTTGGCTTCTACCAAATACCAATCAAAATAATTCGAGTAGGGTTGCTAGATGGAGATGGGGATTAGAGTTGAGAAAATGTAGCAATGGCACAACTAAGCTGGTTTTGGGCCTAAATAAGACAAGCAGTCGAAACCAAAGATGTATAAAAACAAGTTTATTATTTACAAATAATGAAACTGAACAAGTGGTAGATTTCGGACCCACAAACAAAATCACAGATCACAGGGTTCGATTAGACAAGTTCATTAAAAAGTGCATGTGCTTTTCGGTTTACAGAATATATTCACTAACAATATAGATCAAGCAAATACTAAACACAAAGCAGTAGCTACTCCATTCAATTAGGCAAACAATTCAGTCCTAAAATGCCGTTGGCTCGCCCCACACTCGGATCGGCTTCACTAGACCAATGCGATCACCAACTGGATATAAGATGCTGCACGCTGTCAACAAAAGGCTTGTAGTCTGACAGCATTCGAAACACGGAACTGCTTTAAACCTGCGAGGCAGTTTTACTAAGCGCTCCCCTGTGCACACCATGAGCTGTATTTGGGGCATGCAACTCTTCTTATTGCCACAAGGGTGTAATTGACCAAATATCCCATCTGGTTACAAAAAGATAGCGAACATTATTTACAAATCATAGCCCAATTACAGAATAATAATACTAATAATGATAATAATACATTTAATTTTATAGGCGCCTTTCTAGACACAATCTGAATTAAATCAATGCGAATGAAACAGCTCACAAGGCTCCCACGTGTCATTCCACTTAGCCCCATTGAAAGAGAAACGGAATTTGAATAGTAAAGAAATGGATTTAATGATACATCACAGATGCACAATGACTGAGAAAACACAAACGTAAATGTACTATTTGTAGCCAAAAATATTACACCTAAGGTAATTTGGTTTGAATAAGAAATACAGCTGTGTATCGTCAGCACAACAATGGCAATACTTACCATCCAGTACATGGCAGACAGCGCACCTTTGTTTCTCTTTTGCCCTGGAATTGAATTCAAATATAATTGTAATTCTATAAAATATTTGACAGTTTTATTATCAAGTGTGTGACACAAAATAATTTTGGTCAAATATTGTCATTGCTTAGAGTACAAGTACTGGTCAACATCGCAAGTAGTATATACATTTATATAAAATAATTCTATTTACCATATCTGTTTAGATATTCGATCACCCAATGTTTTTGTAAAGGGGTAGTTGTCCATTTCATGGTGAACTGGGCAGTCTAATACAAAAGCAAAATAAAAATATTTTTTATGGACTTTGGCAGTCTAAGTACATTATGTAAAATATACTGTATTACACAGTATAGGCCACTGCTGGGTCTTACCTTCCCTCTTGTAGACCCGGCGGTACGGTTGTTGGCCACGGAGGTATGGTCCTTGGCCACGGCGGTACGGTCCGTTGCCATGGCAACAGGGGTCTTGGTACAGGCGGTGGGGGTCTTGACCATGGCGATGGGGATCTTGGCAAAGGCAGTAAAGTAATGCCTTTTAGGAGACTGGAATATATTTGCTTCAAGGTTTCCAGGGTAGCCTTCTCTTTATCTGTTTAAAATGGAAACTTGCAAATCATGTCGGCAGTAAATGTGCCGGGCACAATCTTCTTTCCCGGCACAAGGAGGGGATAATTACCCATTGCAGAGAATTTGTGCATCTGTTATCACATATGAAAAAACATGATTATAAGCTTATTAAAAGCATATAACTATAATTAAAGAGGTCATGCAAAAAAAAGTTGAACGAGGACTGAAAATATTGGTCTAACTTTAGTTAAATTAAAACAAGATTATATTGCATTTCTCTTACAATACAGCACTCAAGATACAATGTTGTTATGCTGCACTTGAGAGTTGATGTTCATGATGGTGTCATGCTACATTGTTCTATTATCTGAATTCAGTTGCGATTAAATACAGCCTCAGGCAGGCAAATCCATGACTTTGTGGTAGCACCCCACTATAGGAATACATTTTATTTGTTTAACAAATGATATCTTATTAGAATTTCTGCAGAGTTCAATAGCTTGCAAGTATTTTTGCCACTGGTCATCATATTCACCCAATTACTATAAATCTTTGTTTTGGCAGCCATCAGTTTCCTTTTCATCGGCTGTTTCTCCCCAAAAGATGCATGCCTTACATGCCACTGCAATGTGGGCTTTGCATGAAATGCATCTTTTTGATGTTGATCCCGGCATTGTTGAGTCTGTAGAAACATGTTTGGAAAAGTTAATGGTAGCTGGAAAAATATAGAATGGTAGCAGGGGCAATATAGAACACATGATTTTGTGATCCTTGGCCAATCTTTCTCTCGCTCTCTAAGGGTCTCTGCAGGTTTCAACCAGTTAAATTTAAGACCTCTTTAAGACCATTGTGAATGCAATTTAAGACCTGTCACGGCCATACAGTCAAAAAAGTACTAAGGATGTGAGGGGAAATCTGAGTCCTAGAATTACTTGCAAAATAAATAAATTTATTCACATTGAACTGAACATGACAACATAGAACTACACAGGAGTACTGTGTGTGTGTGTGTGTGTGTGTGTGTGTGTGTGTTATTATTGGGTTAACCGGCTGAGACCAGGTCTCTTTTCCAACAGTGCCCTTTTTAAAGGCAGAATATATAAATTACAACGACAAAAATATAAAATAAATAAAAAGTGTGAGTGTGTGTGTATGCGCTTATGGACGCACCATAGGCGTTTACGTCAGGATAGACACATACAGACATGTCATATCATTCTAGATTGAATTAGTTAGGTAATTATGTGCGACAGAACATAATAAATGTCTATCTAAGTGTTGAAAACCTGTATACATTAGGTTTTGCTTGTTACCTTGCAGTGACAGAAACTTGGCTCTATTCAAGGCAATGGAAAACCAGTTGAGCCAACGCTCCTCAAGTCTGACCAGGTACCCTGTCTCTGTTCAATGTTAGGCTAATGTTGAAAATAACTAATTGCCCCATTATTATAGGATGGTGGTGGACTAGTGAGTAGGGAGTAGGACTGGTGACCTAAGGGTCATGAGTTAAAATTCCACCTAGGTACACCTGCACTAGAGCCTGCACATGCACACCTGCTAACCCTAAATTACTACAGGGGGATAGTCCCTGTAATCTTATTGTAAATCACTGCTAAATGAGTAATTAGGAAATTAGGAATGTCTAGCTAGTCATGATGCCTCATGACCTTCCTGTGCGAATTTAATGCAAAAGGTACATTATCTTGCTACTAACTGGCTAAACTCATAGTTACTCTAACGTTCGTAAATTATTAATACAATGAGTTAATTAATATAAACTGGTGATTGGCAAGGGCAGCTATTTGAAAACTACAAAAATAACATAGTCTAGTTCAAAATATGTCGAAGCACATTCGTTTGATTAACGTACATTGCAAAGAGCCTCAATTAGCCTACCTTGATTTTCATCATTAAACTATTGAGAAGCCTGTTGTAGGCCTACAGAGAATCGAACAGCGGAAAAAAAGTGAATTCAAAATAATAATAACAACTCAAATTAAAGATATGTTACAGGATATTAGGCCTGTAACAACAGCAATATAAAGTGTGGACTTGTGCCACGAAAGAAGAAGGGTCACTATGCACCTGAAATATATAGCTAAGAAATTAGTTGTGTAGCTGCCCAGAGGGGCTTAGTAAGCAATCATAGAATTTTGTATGTTTTGCAAGCTGTAGATACATAAACATATTTGGTAAAAATTGCTCAAATAGTAAAGAAATGTATGTTATCAATATATGTACTGGTGCTGGGAAATAACTTTATGTATGATTTCTTATGTCTGGTTATGCGACCAGGCTGGTTTTACCTAGGAGTGTGCACGGTGATCGACAGGCAGGTAGCCCTTACTCCTAGCAAAAACTCTCCTGAATGGTTGGGGATAGGCGGGTCCCTAGATTTTTTAAAAGCTGAATACAGCACCCAGGGTGCTCATATATAGCGCACCTTCTCTCTGAGCATTTGGTTTAATGATATCCTCCAGGAGGTATGTAATAAGCGTAAAAAAAACAAGAAAAAAAATAAATTTATAGCTAGAAATTAAAACTTACATACTGCGCCTTTAAATGTGTCCATCATAGCAGAGGGAACGTATCATGCCAGTTGTGAATGTTACTGTCAAATAGGGGTCCCCCTGTGTTTACTAAGTTACAGGGCAGCAGCTCATACATATCGTCAAATTCACACTCCTTACTTGTTTTACCCAAACAGATAAATCCTGTTATTTTCAGCTTACTATCCTTAAACGTGTCCATCACATTCCTAGTGTTTACTAAGAAGGAAAGCTCACACATCTTCAACTGTACTACATATATGTCATTTTAATGATTTATTCTGTAGGAAGCGTTAATTGCTGATGTTAAATAATGAGTAAGGTTGGATAAATGCTGTTTCACCACCTGTATCGATCTCTGACTTATCAAAACACAAGAAATCCCCCCAATGCTATTTATAAATGCATCCGTTATTCTAATTAGCAAACCTTTAGTGTTTTCATAACCATAGAGCATTTTGGAAGCATAATAATAGTTTAATTATAGTTTAGAAGGAATTAAGACATGAAACGCTGAATTACACGAACTTGTTGTTGACCAGTTATGCTGATTATGTGTTTAAGTGTGCCATGTGACAATACCTCCAAAGTTCTACAAGTTTAAATACGTACATTTACAATATATACCAATTACTTTCTTATATTCCGGTTTAATGTGACGTCAGTAGCAATCCCTCGCAACATCATCATTATGTGTGTGGGTGGTTAGAAAGTTGTTAAACTCATAAATATACGGGTTAAACTGAGGTAATTCGCTATGAGTAATGTCAGATCATTTGCCGCTTTGAAGCTGTAGTGTTTAGAGGTGTTCACATATTCAGCATTCGTGCACTGTCCATGTCAAGGGGTCAAAGTGTCAAAAGAGGAACAGAGGTGTTAAGACGTTTTATCTCTGCACCAAAGTTCCACCAATGAGGGACACACAATTTTCTCTAAACCATAAACGTATACGTATGTGTTCAGACAAACAGACCCCTGAGGGTGGGACACAATACTGGGTGGGTTTCTGTATACTAAATCCTTCTTTCTCTTATTGGTCTGCTTTTCTGAGTGTTTTCTGTCTAGATAGAGATTTCTTTCACAGAAACTCGTTAATATAAAGCAGGCCTACTAATTCTTAAATATTTTTTAAATGTGCTGTGTACGTGTCCTGCTCTGACAAAAAAAGCAACTACACATACAAAACATGCAGGAAAAAAGAACTAGGCGTAGTCCAATCAATAAATCCACTAGATGGCAGGCTTTGACTGTCATTTCCACAATTGCAGGCGCGTAACACCCGTAGTCTAGTTATTTGTTGAAAAATTATTTGGAGAAGGTCAATAACTTAAGACATGATTACAAGCAGCTAATTTAGCATAAAACATGAAGACGATAAATATTCGGGTTTCGTTCTGTGAAATTTCCCCACTTTGGTCCTTTTAGAAGAAATAGTTCCTGCTCCTTGATTGGCTGAGACACTTTTTGGGAGGAGCACAGACTCATTACATTAGCATAGATGAGGGCTAATAAATGGGAAAGTGTATGGATCGATGTGACAGTGTAGACGACAGATTCCTTAGCTAATTTGACTGTGTGATAAAGTAGAGACACTATTTTAATTTTGAGTCTTTCCGTTTTAGATTGGCATGGCCATATATTGGTGGAATCTCTAAGGCCTTGCTCTCTTTCCTCTTTACAGAGGTTATACTGGAAAGTGTAGGGGCAGAGGACCATTCAAGCTGTGAATTGAAAACTGCACAATCCTGGTCTATGCAATAGACATTTCAAATATTTGCCTTAAGAGGACATATACTATAAGTTTTAATGGCTGCAAGTACATGTATAGCACCGTGTTAAGAAAGAGTAAAACAATCACCACATGTGATACCGCACCGAGGAAACCACAGGGGAACCGATGAGGCTGGAGGCCGCAAGAATGGACCTGTTCAATAAGCTGTGGAGGTCGCGAAAGCAGATCCTCGTTGTGCTCATTCCTCTTTCACTGCTGCCCCTGCCGCTCACACACCCCACCAGCGTGAGTAGTACG
The DNA here is from genome assembly GCA_036023535.2 of Galaxias brevipinnis. Lineage (NCBI taxonomy): Eukaryota > Metazoa > Chordata > Actinopteri > Galaxiiformes > Galaxiidae > Galaxias > Galaxias brevipinnis. The sequence continues at coordinate 12,818 of JAVQIZ010066935.1, forward strand.
TCCAAGTCCTTGTAACTAGTGTCCCGTAAACTAGTTTACGGCTAGGTGACACCCAAACGTCCAGGGTTAGATTTACGTGTAGTTTATCCGAGTTTTATATGATTATGTTGTATCATAAAGTCATATGATTGAATTGAATAGAAACGGGGGAAACATGTGTGAGTCACATTTACATACTTTTAGATTGCAGTAGGTAGTCCAATCCCATAATATTGGCGACTTTTTGGGGTAATATTGTTTATTTACAATATAATTAACGCTTTGCTTTGTAATCAAGTCCACTTTAACGCATGGTCCTATTGATTTTACGCACCGAGCATCTTTGCGAAAAGGCGCATTTTGTGCTTTGTTTTTAATTCTAGCACGCGCTTGCATTGTTGAGAAGCGGGATCAGCACCGTGCTAACAGAGGCGGGACATTATTAAATAACACAACATTAAATTGTGTAACTAGGCTATGTTGGTATCTGGCTGTGCTGTACCTTTGCGCCGCGTGAGACCCCACTGTGGTTAAATAATCCAGCCGGGTCAGAACGGGTCCCAACAGTTCACGTCAGGGTACAGCTGCAGCTGCATGGGTTTGCAGGATGCTGCTGTTTCACCTTGCGTCAGTCAACAGCAGGGAAGAAAAACTAATCTTGAGAAAAATGCTTTGATTTTATTCTCCTAAAAGGGTATCCGATTCCGTCAAACCATATTAAGTCGTCAATCACCATTGGCCATTGACAGCAAAGTCACAGTTAAGGTTTTAACAATGAATTAATTTCATCAATCCCCTGAAGCCCAGGGGGGTTTCATCACCTCTCGATCAGTATGTTACATGAATCAGTCACAAGATCAACTAAAAAGTTCACAAAACCTACTGTAGATTATGTTATATTGTTTCAGACATCTAGTCATACGAGCTTTTAGCTACTTTCAGTTGGTTTAGTGGTGCAACAGTGTACCAGATAATTAACTGGGTTAACCTCCTAGGTCTATGCATTACCGGTGACACTATATTTATCCGGTGATAGATAAAATATAATTTCTACATGATTTTAGAAATTGCAGTTTACACAATGTGTTTACAATCTTCTCGTATCTCTATTTTTTTATCATGTCAATGGATGCCTTCTGACAACATTCAACTTAACTATTCGGTGTTGAGAAACAGCTAGACTGATTGATTAGTCCGACAATCTATTTAAGAAAGATAAGGTCTGATCAATGCTTTGAGACACCCCTCACTACCAGTATTTCTAGTTTCCCCAATATCCTGAGTGAAAGATGAACAGTTACACACACTGGTCTGCCAACCTTTAAAGAATCCTATAATCTAGTTATGGGGACATTGATTACCTTTGTTTCCTGCACACAATTGGTGTTGATTCAGTGTAATCTGTTTTGCCTTAATTTTTGCTAGTTTCTGATTTTTAACACAAACCCTCTTCTGTACTGACTGTAATCCATCAGTCTTTTTTTAACTAAAACTTAGCAGGTATTAGCATAATATTGCAGAACAATGGCACTACCAGAGGTATTGGTTGATGCAGTCTTTGCGAGGTTGGTCCTAAGTATTTCAGGGCCCACCTGGGACAGGTCAGGCCTGGGCATGCTGTGACATATATAGCACACTACTGTGGGAGATAGTTGACCTGTAAACTTGTCACCTGCACTTCCCACCACAGAATTAGCTAGTCATACTCACCAAAAAGGGAGAGAGAGTGTGTTTGTGTTTATGTTTCACCTTAACCAAGCTGTGCGAGGTAGGAAACCTGTATTTAGCAGATTATTCATAATCATAGCTCCAATGAGGATATTTCAGCTTTCAGCAAATCTCACTTCCACAAAGATTATTTTACGATCATCTTGTTTGTTACCGCCAAATTAGCTATAAAGGACTTCTCATTGAAAATATAATTAATCAAATAACCATATAAACATTTTTAACATGATTTACTACGCACCACATTATCTTTAATGTGTAATAGTGTAATAGCTTCTATAAAGTAGGCAAAAGGTTCAATAGTGTCAGGTCGAGATGACAAAAAAATTGAATTGTAATTTGGTCCCCCAGGCCATGCTTAACATTAACCAAAACTTACATAAATTGTTTGAAATTTGTTTTTGGAAAGTTAATCATACATTTAAATTAAATGTATCAGTATAGTTGTATGCTGGGTAGACCCAGAACACGCTGGCGAGATTATATATCTCGTCTGGCCTGGGAACGCCTCGGGATCCTCCAGGAGGATCTGGAAAGCGTTGCTGGGGATAGTGACGGATGGAATTCCCTGCTGAGCCTGCTGCCACCGCGACCCGCCCCCGGATAAGCAGCGGAAAATGGATGGATGGATGGATGGACCCTCCGGTTCCCCTTTTTAAAAATGGGAACCACCACCCCGGTCTGCCATTCCAATGGCACTGTCCCCGACCTCCACGCGACACCGAAAAGGCGTGTCAACCAAGACAGCCCAACAATGTCCAGAGCCTTCAGCATCTCGGGGCGAATCTCATCCACACCCGGCACCTTGCCGCTGAGGAGTTTCCCAACTACCTCAGTGACCTCTGCCAGGGATATCGCTAAGACTTCCCACGAGTCTTCGAAAATGAACTTTCGCATTTATTGGTAACCAAACTAATAAAAATAAGTCAAATAAGTAATGACGTGTCAGTCTGTAAAGTCAGTGGTGTTGAGATGTATGGTTGAGGGAGAAGTGTAGTGTTGTATGCCGAAACAAACCCTAACCCATAACCTAAACCAAACGAAACATAGCATGGGGTGGAGGGACAGATAATGCCAAAGGAGGCATCTTTAAAGAGGGTGGCTTCACAACACAGGTGCTTCACATCATGCTGACGACCCTGCCTGTCAGTCACCTGCTGAAACGGCATGGAACAGCAGGACAGGAACCAGAGAAGTTCGTCAAAATTCTGTTCTGCTTTTCTTTTGCGAGGAGGCCCTACGCTCGGTAGGCCTAGAGTGTGCCTCATGCTTTACTATAATAATAATCATAATCACTTTATTTATATAGCGCCTTTCAAAACAGGGTTACAAGGAGCTTTACAATAAAAATAACAGTAAGTGTTTGTTTTTTTAAACACTAAAATCACAGTAAAATCAGGTCAAATAACTAAAAATAAACTAAAAACAAATTAAACAGCGGTGGTTAAGAGACAGCTTTTAAATAAAAGTGAGTTTTAAGAAATTATTTAAAAGAGGAAACTGAGGTGGCCTGCCTGAGATCATTAGGCCTGGAGTTCCAAAGCTTAGGGATTCAAACAGCAAATGCCCGGTCACCCTTACTGCAGAATTTGGATTTTGGAACTATTAAAAGGGCCCTGCTGGAATATCTCATGCAGCGATCGGGTGTGTGCGGTAAATGCAGACTGCAGATATAGGCAGGCGCCAAACCACTCAAGGATTTGAACACTAGCAGTAAAATCTTAAAATCAATTCTAAAACTCACAGGTAACTAATGAAGGGCTGCAAGGACAGGTGTAATGTGGTGGTCTCTTCTTCTAGTCAGAGATTTAAACCTGGCAGCAGCGTTTTGAATCACTTGTAATCTTTGGATGTTTCGTTTGCTGATTCCAGAAGAAAGTGCATTGCAATAGTCGAGTCTGGAAGAAATAAAAGCATGGATGACCTTTTCTAAATCTGCAGATGAAAGGAATGATCTGATTTTGCTAGCTGTCTAAGTTAGCAAAAGCATGACCATATCACATTGGCCACCTCAGTGTCAAAAGACAACTCAGAAACAAAGATAACACCAAGGTTGCAAGCCTCCTTACGGACGTGCCTAGAGGTGCCTATATTGGATGAGAGATTTTTAATGATGCTGGTGTTACTGCTATATGGGGTACTGACATTAACGTCTGATTTTGAGTCATTGAGTTGTAAGAAATATTTTGACATCAAATCTTTGATTTCATCAATGCATAACAAAATATGGGAAACATTGGTGGTGCCAGGCTTTAAAGGGACATACAATTGGGTGTTGTCCACATCACAATGGAAATCAATTGTCAACGTATGATTTGTCCCAGAGAGTGATGTTAGGGGACGAATGTGAATCAGTGAGATAGGTTTGGGATCGGCAGAGAGGAGAGGAGTCTGGAAAAGCACTGCTTTGTGATCTGAGACAGCTTTTCAACACAAAAACCAAGAGAGAACACAAGGTCAAATGTGTGCCCTTTGTCAAAGTGGAAAGGTATGTGGTAAATAACTTAGCATTGGTCAAACGGGCCATAGTATGAGTTTTTGGACGCCGTAAGGTTGTGTGGGAAAGAAGAGAAAGAGAGAGAGAGAGAGATAACAAGGATGTGGCCTAGTTTGTTCTGTTTACCATGTTAGTATATATATGGTATCTCTACGATGTCCTTGTGAGTACATTCATACTATGTATGTGTGTGTGTGTGTGTGTGTGTGATTGATTCCGATCTAAAAACTCACCCAAACACTGCTTTGAAATTTTTATTTGAAATGAATTAGAAATTTAGTTCTACAACCAAGTTCTGTTGTTCAGTTCTGTTGAAACATTCAGAAATATTACAACAAAAGAGAAGTGTATGAAATAAGCTGGTGGGGGAAATAGGTAATGTGCAGTTCATTATGGATTACTGAAAATGATTTGCTTAAAATGTGGATTGACAGTGAAAGTGAAATGAATAAGAGATGAGAGGAGATTAAATAGAAAGATACATGAAAGGATAAAGAAGGACCTAAAAGAAGGATACTTTAATAATTAAATCTTAAAACACCTTGTCAACTTGGCAGGTCTGTTGTGGTGTTGAAACAAGTATGAAAAATATTTATGCTGTGAACAAATGTTCAAAGGGGTTACCAATAGGTAATGAATGCACAACTTTGAAACAAATTGTTACCATTCTTCCTACAAATGTTTAGACTGTTCAAATGCTCCATTGCCACTCAGTGTGAGGATTATCTGGACACTGGAAATGGTCTGCTATGGTGCATGCCCTATAAGTATTGATTTCCTACAGCCAAATGTTCACCAAAAACATGTAAGTTGATGCCTTGATATGGATGATCTATGTTGTATTGATCAACACACTTTTGACTGCTCCAGTGCCTCAGTCTTTGTGCATGCTTGTGTAAGTGAGTGTGTAAATAAATAAATAGATTGAGTGCTGTAAACATATCCATTAAACCTCATATTCATAATGTACGGTAAGATCTTGTTCCTCTCCAATATTAAGGAGCAAAAACCATTTTGGCCAGCTGCAATTTTTTATTAAAGTGACCCTATTATGCTTTTTGGGTTTTCCCCTTTCCTTTAGTATGGTATCTGTGTTATCTATGTCTAATGCCCACCTGGCGGCTAGTTTGGCACACCCTCAAACAGAGCCAGTCAGAGAGGAGGCCGGGAAGTTTGGATAGTGGTTTCGCCATGTCGAGAAAACATTGTTTTCATCAGTGCGAAGGCGAATCCCTTTGTTTGGCCAGCTGACCAATCAGAGCAGAATGGACTTGTCGGGAGGGGGGCCTTGAAGAGACAGGAGCTAAAACAGAGTGTTTCAGACAGAGGGTGAATAGAGGTGCTGCAGACACAGGCAGTTTGGAAAAAATAAATTGTTCATTGAACATTATTATAAACCTACATAAACCAATTCTAGTAGAACGCCTAAATAAAGGCATAAACCTGAAAATGAGCATAATAGGGCCCCTTTAATTACCGCAACATCAATAATAGTTAACATAGTTCTCTGTACGTTAATAGCCAATGGTACATTTACTTCTTAAATAAATACAAATAAATACATTATTTAAATGTTTCATTCTCATGTGTCAAGGTTGCATCTGACATTCACTAGGCCATAAACTACCCCTACTCTGAATTAACATGTAAATGTGTACAATTATATGTGTTTGCACACCTCGCCAGGTCCAGCTAACTGTCAACATCCACTATAATGAGGCTGGTATGTGTTTCCACTCACCTGATATTGCAGTCTCCCCCCTCCCACATACCCTGACACACACACATATACACACACACCCTTGTTTTGCTATCGAAGTGAGGAAAGGCATGTTACTATACATTTAAATTAAAAACTAAACTTAACCCTTACCCTAATGCTAACCTTAACTATAATCTTGAATTGTCAAGACAAAAATGTTATAGACCTTTTTCTGCCTCAAGACAAATGGACACATGGCCAAGGAAATAGGTCTCTAAAGCCAAGCTAGAGGTCTTAATTTAATATTCACAAAGACAGCATTCGTCTTTATAACACTGATGTGGTAACCTAAGACAATCATGGATTTTGTGACGTGTACATTTGATCAAAATTTTATTGCCACTCTAATGTGCAAAATCTGCAGTATAAAGCCCATGCGTGAACATTTAGGTTCTACCAGACAAAATGAAGAAAAGGCTGAAGAAGTATTCACAGTATAAAGATTTATATGTTGATCCATCAACCGAATGTAAATACAGTAAAATTATGTTAACCAACTGATGGAACTCACTAGCAAGATGTGGTTCAAGGCACGATGATTTGCTTTTTGGAATCTTTGAATTAATTTTCGCTGTTAATCTGACCCAGTCGAAAGTGTGAGCACACAGCTCCTACAAAAACAATAACATGTTAGTACACATCACCATTTAAAAAATAAAACATGTAAGAAAACTCACTTCAGTATTTTCCACTTTATTGGGATAGCAGTGTTTGCCTTGTATATGGATGCATTCCTTTCTTTTTTTTAAATTTATTTACTCTTGCTACTTACCAGGAGAAACACAAAATATGTCCTATATTTAAAATACTTTTTGTTGTTGCTTACTTTGATTCTGAGCATGCTTAAGCGGGGATGCTCACACCAGGCAGCTTGAGCAGAGGTGACTGACAAAGGGGGTTTAGTAGACCGCACATTAATGATTTCAAAATGTCTATTTTGAGGTATGTTTCTAATCAAACGCAAAAGGTCAAGGCAAAATTTGCAAGTGTAATTGCTTTAAATAACCAGGCATGTCATAACATTAAACACATCAAAATTCACAGTTAAATATACATTATGTAGAAAAGAGGTACCACTAAAGCTGCAATAAGCTCTCAGACAATATATTTGATTTGTCATTTCATTCATCACGCAGTAAAAACAAGTTGTTCACATTGGGTTGGAGAGAGCATCGTACTGTAGCATGCTTTGTTTGCATTGTTGTCACATATCTTATCTTCCAGAAAACAGGGATTGCAAGCGAGACAAGGCTCAATCTGCCTTGTGACATCATAAAAAAAAACTTAAAGGGAAACTTCCAAGTTGGCCATCACTAGCAAACATGATTAAACATGAAATACTTCAAAGGAGCCAATGTATCACAACATAAATGTCTCAGAACTCTGTGTAGCCATCCTGATAAATCCACTGTTAAAACAATGAGGCACCATTTGAACTGTTTACTACTTTCAGGTAATATAATCAAATATGGCTCAGATGAGGTCATATACGGGCAAAAATCTTAAGAGCAAATAAATTCTGAAATATTCAAAACCACAATCACCCTAACTTCATTAAACACAGTACAAAAACAATACATATCCCTTATTCACAATAGAGGGCAATATAAAAAAGAGGTTCCGTCATCACATCTACTTCAAAGAAGCCAATGTATCACAACATAAATGTCTGTATAATGATGAGGCTTATTTTCTTTTCCAACTTTTGATGTAAGATGCTTTTAAAATATTTTTGTTTAACTGAATTTAAGTGGTCCACCAATAACCAGTTAAATTCAAGACTTTTGACTAGTGGACTGCTTGGTCCTCCTGAAGTCACAAATTCAATTATCTACTTGACAAATTGACAGTGTGAGTTTTTGAGACCAAAAATGTGTGATCAATTTAAACAATAAAAATTAAGAGTACCACTTTTCAGTTTAACACATTATAGCTTATATACAACAAGAGGACGTTATTTCGGAAAGATTCTGCAGTAAAAACTAGCTTCCCTTTTTCTTACTGTATACTAAAGGCACTGTACTCTTTCTTATGCTGTAACTCGCATATAGGATTGTTTTCAAGTCCAAGGGTCCATGCAGAGTTCAATAGGCCTCATTGACAAGTTTTGATATTTTAGCAGTCATTCTTTGCCCTCAAAATAATAGTGACAACAATACAATTTCGTCAAACACATAGTCTTCGATGTACAAGTGCAGTTTAAAAGACAACCTAATAAACATATGCTTTGCAAATACAAATGATCTAGTACCAACTCACATTGGTATTCTTTCCTCCAACATGTATTCTGATAACAGAAGAAATAATATTTACACACATATGAGGAAAGTTATACATGACATAGGCTCAGTAATTTTCCTGACGTTCAATTGCAGTAATATTTTGATGACACCTATTCGTCAACTTTAAATATACTTTAAAGCAGGGCTAAATGGAAAGCAAACCTGTTAGATCCTTGGTAAGATCAGGATGATTTAGGAGTGTACACTTTATCATAACACCCAAGTTTACATTAGAAATGTGAGTGGTTCTTAAGCTTTTGGAAAATATATCTTGACTATTAATATAGTTTAGGATACACTTCATTTGCTACACTACTAGTGCTAACTCACTTATCTTATTCTAATAGTTTCAGGAATGATGTTCAAGTATAACTACAACAAACATTTATTCAAAGTTGCTAAATACTGTAGTTGCTGCCATTGTGGTAGCAATAATACATTTTTACAATACAATACTGGAAACATTTGTTTGGAAATGTGAGCATACATGTAGTTTAAATAAATTGCTTGTCTACCATTTTATGTATATAACCTTTTCGCAAAGACAAAGGTTCCAGCCCCCTGCTTTAGAGTATATGTTTATTTGAGTACCGGTCCTTTGATATCAGTATAGCCATATGAAAAATAAGTGCAATACTATAATGTGTGAAATAGTTAAATGTGGACTTAAGTTGGCACTTGTCAGACAAGAAGAACAGTTAAATGGACTAGTCCAAGTCCCCCCAGGGTCTGGAGAATATGGCTCCTTCCAAGGATGTGGGAACCCATCCCATTTACTACTCTCAAGCTCTAAACATAGCCATTTGCTGTTTTGTTTTTAAGTGGACACATTTTAAGTTCCCCTCATCTGAAGGAAAAAGGTTGGCTGATGACAAAAACCATTTTGAGGGTATAAGGTCATGCATCAGCTTGGCTGTACAATGGAACATTCTTCGAGCTGAAATTAAGTGTTTGACTCTTTTTGGGTTTGGTCCTTTAAAAATCTAAACTCTGGTTAATACTTAATTATCCACTGAGTGTTTGATTGAAGACAAAATCCTTTAAAACAAGTGTCATGATACATTTTTGAGGGGACAAACAATGCACCAGAGCAGTTGTTCTCTCTTATTTTTTATGTACTCTCACTGATATAAGGGTTTTAATTGCCCTTTCTTGGTTCAGTTCCTCTGTCTCTGTTTAACAAAAACTCCATGGGGGATAAGTCCACCTGACCCATGTGTTACATACAGTTGTAGATGCACAAAAGCATCCCCCACCCACAAGCTCCTCACCATTATTATGTGTTGAGCCTGTTAGAGTACACACTCACAGGCCTCCAGTTCCCCCCTCACACACACACACACACACCACACATAACCTCTTAGCAACTGGGTAGGAAACAGGGCTCTGGAATGAGATCATGGGAAAGGCTCTGTATGTACGAGTGTGTGTTCCAAGGGGGCTTTTATGTGCTGTGCCGGGCTGAGGATATTCTCATGCTAATTGAGGAGAGAGGTTGGTGAATTGACCACTGTATGAGAAGAGGTTCGTGAAGTCGGATGGGGGTCTGTGTTAGTGTGTGTGCCTCCACCGTCCCTTGGATTAAAACTCATAATTTTCTTTCCACCATTTCGTTCTCTAGCTCTCCTCAACCCTAATTTTGCTTACCCCCTTCCTGGGGTGGACAACGTTCCAGCTTCATGTGCAATGTACCACTCTTATGTAAATGCCAAAGCTGAACAAACTCCTCGGGCATGGCATGGAAGCCACTATACGGCAAGATGTTGTCGTAGTAATGATGGCTGACCAGCGTCTCATCCAGCCCCACAGAAAATGGCCAGAAGCCATAAGCGGTCACCTCCTCACAAAGCCCCAGGGCCAGGCTGACCAGGAAGAGGCCTGTGGAAAGGCGCTTGGCATGGACACCATGGCTCTTCCAGAACTTCCCAACGCTGCGCAGGAACTCAGGATTGGCAAACAGCATGGTGAGATTGGAGGAGGTGTCGGCCAGTGCATAGTAGGCTCGCAGTGATGGGTCAGTGCCAGGCTTCATGGAGAAGGCAGGCATGTAGATGTAGCTGGAGCCATAGACCTTCATGCTGTCCACAAATGCTTTCCTGGACCACAGAAGGTTCTGAAACCTATAGAGGGGAATGACCAAAAAACAGAGTGAAGAGCTCTAAATTAGAAATGCTTGTTTGAGACATGTATGTTAGGTAACATACCAAACTAATTGTGAACAACGTTTACCCATTAGGATCAAAACTGTGACATTTACAATTAACACTAAAGGGAGAGTTTTTGCATTTGCACACTCTAAGCCAATGAGAATGAGAAAAAATAAGCAGATCATAACCAGTGAAATATATATATATATATATGTACATGCATTTTAAGAGGTTCTGTAAGCAAGCCTCTTGACAGTCACACTGGTCAGTTCTGCCCCCCCACCACCAATCACAAACACACACACACACACACAAGCATGCAAATGCCAGTACTGCTAAATTTATGTACACTAGGATTCATTATTGATGATTAACCATTTCCGTGTGGGTTGTCGTGGTCGAAATGAATATTGTCTCTCACAATTATCATTTTTTTTAGCCGTTGTTTAACCAGCTAAGTCCAACTGAGCTCGAATGCTCTTTTGCAGGGGCGACCTGGCCCTTAGGGGGAAATTAACCAACTCTGGTTCTATGCCAGTGCCTGGTCAGGACACTGACAGGAGGATTAGCCCTAAACATGTTTTTATGTTGGTGGGAGGAAACCAGAGCATCTGTCGGAAACCCATACAGACACAGGGAGAACATGCAAACTACACAGAGAAAGGACCTGGATCGGCCGGGGTTCGAACCCAGGACCTTCTTGCTGTAATGCATCAGTGCTAACCACTGAGCCATCGTGCTGTCTATAAGCATATTTGTGGTGGAATAAGAGGAATCTGACCTTTTCTCTATGATACTGGGGTTGGCTGTCACCAGGTGTGTTTGTGTTCCAACATCTTCCACATACTGCTTAGACAGCGGGGGCAGGTTGCATCTAGAGGGAGAACAGACAGAGACAGCGGCAAACACCCACACACACGCAAACACACAATTTTTGTGAAAAGGCCTTACGCAAATTTACGTGTGTGAGCATCTCAGTATATAGGGATTTTAAGACAAAGCATTATTTCCCTATGCCCTGTGGGCCCACCACCTGCAGGGACAGACATTGGGGTCGGGTGCAATGCCAATCGGGTGGCAGGCATAGGCATAGACGTGCCGACCCCCGGCATCGTAGACTGGTCCTAGGGACGTGGAATGTAACCTCTGGTGAGAGAGGCGTCGGACAGGTGTGGGGATTCTTACGAGTCCCCGGCTGGGCGCTGCTGTATTGGAGTTTTCCCCGGTGAACGAGAGGGTCGCCTCTTTGCGACTGCGAGTCGCTGGGGGGAAGGCTCTGACTGT
>JAVQIZ010066957.1:0-13347 GCA_036023535.2 Galaxias brevipinnis
TGTGTGTGTGTGTGTGTGTGTGTGTGTGTGTGTGTGTGTGTGTGTGTGTGTGTGTGTGTGTGTGAGAGAGAGAGAGAGAGAGAGAGAGAGAGGGAGAGCTTGTGCACTATAGTGAATACATGTGATTAGTGTCTGGAGGAACACACATTTAATTAAACATAATGAGAACCAGATCAGGCTTGATTTAATCTACAGCTCCCAGGGTGATACCTTGCAATCCTTAATCTAATCTAATCTAATAGCAATGAATTACCTCATATTATGAGTGTGAGGAGGACGAAGCACCAGACTGCACTGTATGTCCATCTAGCGATGTCCATGTTTGTGTGACTGACCACTTCATATCTTTTGAATAACTATGATAGAACTTGTCGGGTGACGGGTCAACGAGGAGGTGCTGACTCAGCATGCTGTACTGTGAGCACAAGCCTAATGCATGCTGGAGGAATCAGCTGCATGGAGAGGAGAGGCATAGACCTGAGACTACGGTGTCTGCCGCCATCGCACACACGGCCACACACCCACACGCATGCACGCAAACAAACAAGCACACAACGTCTCTCGTCTACGCGCATGCACACAGAAATGTTTTTATTATATATATATTTATATATATATATATATATTTATTTATATGTGTGTATATATATATATATATATATATATATATATATATATATGTGTGTGTGTGTGTATATATATTTATATATGTATATATTATTATTATTTTATATATATATATTGTATATAGCAAGCAAATGCATGTACATTATATGAATAGAGCAGAGAGATGATGAATCAGACTAGCAGACAGAGAGCGGCAGACAGAGAGAAAATGTTCACATAGCCACACTCATTGACCCAGAAATACATGGATTTAAATATAGTGTACATTCTCATTTATAATGCATTTTTCATCGCATCCCCTTTCATCGCTTTCCACCAGCCCTCCGCGCTACGCACACTTCAGAATTTCCACCTCACAGAATCCTAAGTAGGCAGTTCCATGGCAACGATGCGGTGACCCCGATTACCATGGCAACTGTCCTCCGCGTTTTTTTTTTTTTTCTGCATGTTCACAACTGACCAATTTCCTCTTTGTCTGATATCTGTATCCCCCCCTCCGTCGTTTCTTCCACCTCCACCATCCTATTCCGCTCTCCCTCCCTTCATTCTTTCTTTCTTTTCCCCTTTCAAATGTTTCCCCCTCTTCCGACTCCTCCGATACCCCCCCCTCTCATATCACTCCCCGATCAGTGGTGATAATTACTGTTGGGTGTGGAGGGCTGTCTGCTGGCAAAACCACATTTATTGTTGCTCTCAGAAAAATACTGTAACGTCCATTAGTACAGGCATAATTAAAATACAAGACAGTGGGATCGTACACTGTTCTGAATGGTTGCTGAAGACTTGTAGCTATTACAAAAATACTGTGTGCTACAGGTATTCTCTCAAAAGCTTTCCAAATCTCCCTCACCTTCTCTTAACGTGCTGAACGTATTAAACGATATGAAGCATTTCTCAGCACGTTTCCCTTTGTCTCTTTGTCTGTTATTTCACACCCCATCCCTTCCCCTCGTCTGTTCATCTGTCTCCCTCCCCATGGCTCTCCAGGCACTGAGATATGGGGCACAGGTGCAGGACTGGTAAATGTGAGTGTGTGTGTGTGTGTGTGTGTGTGTGTGTATGTGTGTGTGTGTGTGTGTGTGTGTGTATGAGTGTGTCTGTGTGTGTTTGTTAGTGAGAGAGGAACTGGCTTGTCCCGCGGAGTGGAGAATTATGGTAGCCACCTGCAGTGCGTCCTCAGCTGCTTGTGTGAATGTAAGTTTGTGTGTGTGAAAATTTAATACACGTTTGCATGTGGGGCGGCAACTTTGTCAACAAAGACACAACTGTCTCCTAAACGAAACACAACCACACCATGAGACTGTGTGAAATGTACTATGAACAAGTCATGCGTGCGCGCGCGAGTGCAACCTTCGAAAGTCAGTCCCACACTTCACTTCAAATGATCCCGTTGACACACTAACAAACACTACCCCCAAAACAGAGGTCTATTCACACCAAAAACAAACCGTTCCAAACACCAGCCCGCTGTGTGGTCCTTTCATTAGCTACAAAGATGCCTTTACAGCATCCTTTGCACCCCCCTAATGATAACAAACAAAATACTGATTCCCCCAAAAGAAAAGATCAACTGCACTAATGGCAGATCACACAAAGAAGCTTAACATTGCTCTGACAAAACAAGAACAAGGACGGCTTGTCTTCGATTTCGCCCTGCTCTTAAAAGTGCTGAGTCGGCACTAAAAGAGACCAAGCGCATCTGTTGTCGACAATTTTACTTTTTGCAGCAACATGGCTAAATAAATAAATAATGTCCCACAAGAATTTATCAGCCAGAATTTTATTTCATCCCCGGGAGATTATATTTCGTCCACCTTCAACTGTTGAACAGACACTAAAATCTATATTTACAGAATATAAAGTGCACATTTTCTGGTTAAAAGTGTGTATGGCGATATCAGGTGCAAACTCTTCACATGCAGGCGATAAACCTGACTAATTTAGTCCAATGATACACGCGACATATAATATTTCACGTATAATGTTTCACAAATAGCCATAATGTACATGGGCTTTAGTCACACTTGTGTAGATTTACATCTGACCTTTCCTGTGAATACTGTATATGGGTGGCATTTGGAGACGTGAAATCCTTCCACAATGAATCCCATCTCCCGGACATGACTGACAGACAGTCACCATGTCAGATTGTAAGCCTAAATGTAAACCTAAATGTAAGCCAGGTGGAATTGCTTGCTGGCCAAATGCATGCCAACATTCTTGTGGAACATTTGTTCTTGTCTTTCAGCGGTAAGGAAAGGAGAGAAGAATCTAGAGCGGAAGTGCAAAGGCAAAATGTTTTACGCCGTCGAGTTTATTATCAAGATTCATGCAGGAAAACAAACCATGTTACATCACCACGAGACGCGATCACTCTACTTAGGAGACTGTTAAAACTTCAGCGATTCCCAGGAAACTAGAATCTACCCCTAGGGTAGGCAGGCCGAGGGGGAAAGAGAGGCAGTGCAGAATAACAGGAAGAAGAAGGGGAAAAAAGAAAAAGACATTCTACTATCTGCTTTATGTTAATGCACACACACTCCCACACACACACTTTTTACTTACTCTACCTACAGCTAAATTCAAATAATATGTCCTGCTGTGAGGAAAAGCAGCCCCAACTGTGGCTACATTTGAGCTTTAATGAACCAATTATCATCACGCAACCCATTTACACGTTACATTCTTCTATTGGAAAACATCCATCCTCTGCTAGTTTAGGCCTAGGTTACCTCTAAGTAAGACTGAGGGTACAGGCATCGCTCAAGCCATTTCTCTACCAGCCCAAGGTTCAGGTCCATAGGTTATCTATGGATGGTTATGGGTCTCTTTCATCTCCCTGACTGGTTTTGAAAACAGCCACCACATAATGAGGGGCTCTCGACTACTCAATTAAAGACGGAGACAGAGACAGAGATAGAGGATGGAGGGATTGGAGAGAAAGAGAGGAAGGTTGGAAAAATGGATAAAGGGACAAAGATAAACAGACAGTAGAGGGTGATGCTTGCTGTGCATAATAGTGTTAATCCACAGTGATTTCCATGGGCTTAAAATAAACAGAGACCCACCAAAAAATATAGGACTAATCAATTCAATGAAGATTTTAGAACCCCTGACCCATGGCAATGGGATCAGTGTTGGCCCTTTAAGAAAACACTGGTACTAGAGGACTCGGACTTTATTTGTCTCATGCTGTGTGACAAGAGGTCACAGTCTGCAGAAGAGCAAAAGGTCACAGGGACATACAGCGGACAGGCTGGCTGACGCTCTGCTGGGAGACAATGGGGAGAAGAGAGGAAGCCATGAGGACAGTGCAGATGGCCTGGGTGTCCTTGCCACTTCCTTCCCTGCCATACCTTGGCGTCCAAAAGGGCCTCTGATCCTACCGCAGGGGGTACATCGTAAGGTCAGGCTAGGGATGGAAGATCTCACACTGTAGCTGCCCCCCTACCGGAAAATAATAAAATACAGCATGCCAGGAGAATGTAGTGGGAAATATTAGAGTAAGAGAGATGGAAAATAATAAAAACCAGGAGGGCAGAGTGTAGAGGAGCCCCCTTTTTTAAGGCCTTTGTTTCGGGGAAAGACTGCACACCAAGTGACTATGGGTGAAAGCCAATCCCTCTCGCCAAGACTCTCCCATTACTCCTGGGAACATTTTGACAAGAGTGAACTAGATGGAGCATTCCAGAATATCCAGATATTCTGCTTCTTAAGACAAATCCTAAATCATTCTGAACCTGGTAAATTATACAGGGGCGTGTATGGTGGACCGCCTCAGAGACAAAACTTCTCCTCTGTGTTTAGACGCAAGCTAAATGTTTACAGCAGTTGTCCGTGTGTTTGTCTAGCTTTGAATGAATGCAGGAGAATGGAAGGGCCCAGTACAGTAATTATGATGGACAGGTCTGGAAGTCGTCTTTCAGACTGGGCATTACAGTGGAGCTTCTCTCGTGCCGTTGCGATGGTTGTCTATCATAGCTGGGTCTCCTGCTCTCAGAAACACAGGGGAATAACGTTGAGGGTTTGTTTACAGAGTTGGTGAATATTTTGGCTTGGCTAAAACAGTATAGTTAAACAGTGAAATGTTGTTATTGTTTCATTCGGAAGAAGGCCGCATCTTGTTATTCTGTTCTCTAGCAATTGTTAATTTTTTCCCTTCCAGAAGTTATCAGAAGTTATTTTATTTTACATTTACCTCCTTGGTATAATAATAATAATAATAATATCTTAAATTTAAGAGCGCCTTTCTAAAACCCAAGGACACTTTACAATTTATAATATGTAAAGCTGTTGTTCTTTATGGAATGATACCATTGTATCCTTGTTGCTTTAACCATCATATTCATGCACCACCTACTAGTCTTTTAACAGATTGGAGACTACAGCTTTGGTTAACAATGCTTATAAAGCCTCTCCAAATGTTGCCCCAAGTCTCCAAGTGTGAGGTTATGAAAGATAATTATCGTAAAAGTGCATAATGTCCTCTAGGATATCGCAGCCCTTTACACTGACTAGTGTCATTACACGGTATATGAAAGGATATGGAGCGCAACATTCTCTGCTGGTTAGAATGGAAAACAAAACTAAGCACTTCAATATAAATGTGATGTTGATTACTGTAATGCTTGCAACCAAGGAAAGTGAGCTTGAAAATTAAGATAAACAAAGGAGATAGTGAATTGTCAGTATAAATCTAAAAACAGAATAGTTTCTACTATGATACTACGTTCTATGATATGATGTTAACAAGAGTAATATAAGGAAATCTTGCTGATTAATGACTGCATCATTTTGTGTGAAAAATAAAAGGATGATAATTGATATACTCCAATGATGCAGTATATAGAGAAAGGAGTAATCCCTACAGGTAAATTTGGGTACATACTGGTAAGTTTACAGGTAAGCTAAAGGTCACTCACATTGCCATTGCTTTGTACTAAGAGCCTGTGTATTAACTGGAAAGCCAAGAAGACGAGGCTGTTTTATTGTTTGTTCCTGCTACGGCAAAAAAAAAATTACATGTCGGCTTAAAAACACCGACAATTTGAACATGACTTATACATGAAAACGTGAAATATCTTGCATTCAATTATTTATCCTTTTAAATAATGTGTTTTTTTTTCCAAAGTAAAGAAAACCAATGTGCTCAATAGTCATGACATGTAATGGATACATTTGTGTTTGGCATGCGATAGTTAATATTGGATGTTATATTATGACATATATGAATAATATATGATATTTTATATATTAATATAATATGCACCGTGCAAGTTGGATAATATGTTTTCACTCTGTCCCCACAAATGCAGAGTGACAGACTTGGCTTGAGTGTTGATAAACACAGTGAACGGCATGAGAGAAGAGCATCTTTGCATTGGTTATAGAACGTGTGAGAAGGAGAACACAATGTCCCCCCCCCCCCCCGTCCCCCCCTCCATCTTCCAAGCTGACCTGGCCAGCTTTTACAGAACCTGGGGAAAGCAAGTCAGAATAAATGACTGGGCTCCTGTTATCTTTGGCAGTATTGTCTGGATTTGAGAGGCCAGGCCTGGACACATTCCCCCTGCTGACACACAGTGAGCTCTGCCAACCAGGAAACAGCCCCTGATTAACACACTCTTTTCCATCTAGGAACGGTCCAATCCTGCCAAAAGCATGAGGAGGGGGGTGGGGGGGCCCAATTTGACTCCCAAAAGCTTCCTAAGGTGCCAAGAGATGTAATATATCTCCAATGCACAAGTGATTTGATATAGAGTGCAATTTAATTCCAGGGCCAGTTTGTCCCTGAGCGTAACTGCTCTGTTCTGGTTCTCATGTTCTGTGTACTGTCCCTACTTTACAAGGGGAACTGCAGTATCTGGTATGAAACTACACAAGCCATTTGCATAGGCTGTTGTTTTCATATGGATGAGCTATTTCTACAATTTAACACCTGTCTGCTTCTGACAACCTTTTGGATTGCTTTTTACCTGTGGAAAACTAAAAGCAATCTTAACTTGTATGAGTGTCAACTAAATTGCGAGTTTGCAACAATTTATAGAATAAAGCTGGAAATAAAGCAACTTAGATTTTGATTTTGTAGCCTAAACCAAGTATGCCCTCCAGGCATATACAGTATTTAACCTCTAAATTAAAAGACATATTCCTGTAGAGAGCATCCGCTACATAACACTGTGCTTCACTTAAATCTGAATCATATGGATGACCTGGCAGCTAAAGACACCAGGTACACAATCCCTCGAAACAAACTGTGTCATACGTGCAGGGCCTCGGGATGAAGAGCGATATTGTAAGCTTTCTACTCTTTGTCACATACGGTCAAATCTTTAATCGTCTGTCCTGAACTTGCCCTGAAGTAAAATGTGTTGCAGATAACCGCGATGGGACTGGTTGTTCATCTCTTGTTCCGTGGCGTAATGGTATGGCTTTAGGGAACATTTGTCTTGCTTGGCACAATAGAGGAGCAACTGTCATGCATGTCATTGTTCCCCCCGCCCCGATGCTGCAGAGTAACTCAAACCATGTAAACCGCACATGAAGACTGGAGGGTTTAAATTGTTAACATGACTTTTCTCTGGACCGCAAAAAAGAAACTGTCAGTAATCTGAGGAGCCTGAAAACAAACAAAATACAAGCTTTGATTTTGTCTGGAAAGCCTTGCTTACACATGCAAACTGTATACACACACACACACACACACACAGAAAATGAGAGAGCGAACGAAAGAGAGAGAGAGAGATAGAGAGGGAGAGAGAGAGAGAGAGAGAGAGAGAAAGAGAGCTAAACGTTTCCTCCGAGTGACTTCCTCGTTTATGGTACCTTGCTGTAGGAATGCAGTGCGGGAGATAGTGATAGATGGATGAAAGGATGGAGGGACAGAGAATCGGAGAAAGGAGGAGTGTGGGTCTGTGGGTTCAGATGTAGAACAGTTCTCCTGCCAGAGCAGGTTTACATTAACACAGGGGGTGGTCTTACGCAAGACCCCGCACACTGAGGTGTCTAGGGAGACATAAAACATACAGACCAGAGCGTGTGTGTGTGTGTGTGTGTGTGTGTGTGTGTGAGTGTGTGTGTGTGTGCCTGTGTGTGTGTATGTGTGTGTAAGAGAAAGGAAAAAAAAAGAAAACAGAGAATAAATAAATAAATAATAACGGATATTAAGCCCAGAGGACTCCAGGCATCCCTGTACCATGCGTGGTTTCAGCTACGACTCTCTCCTCTCTATGGGGAGTCGTTCTAACAGAATACCCCCTGTTCAGCTAGCCACATTATGTGTCCCACAGTGCTACTCCACGATCCACACACACACACACACACACACACACACACACACACATACCAAGCAGACACTATATGAAGCATACCCTTCCTTCCTCCCTGCCTGATATGTCAGCCATGCCCTCCATTAAGGGGGGGTGACAATGTTTCAGCTGTTACGATTTTCCACTTGTCTCTGACAGTCGATCTGTGGGGGGGGGATTGGAACGCCCGGTAGGGAGGGATGAATGGATGATGGGGAAAAAGTGGCAGGATGGGAATGTCTAAAGCTGACACAGCAGATGGGAACGTTTTCATTTTGGTTGAACGGAAGGAACTCCATTGATATAGGATATATAGCGAAGCTCTACATTGAATAATGGGACGCTGTGCTGGGAGCAAGGGTCCATTACCTCTTGAAAAGCGATTTATTGGGTTCTGTTTTCCTCTTCCCATTGCTGGAAGATTGGGTTGTCAATCAAGTTGTATACCTCAAGCAAGTGTAGCAAGGTCAAGAACGGCACAGTGTTGCTTTGAATCGGTGAAGAGTATGTCAAAGATAGCCACGTTAACTTCTAAACAGGCTAATTTGGTAATAACATATCTTGTCATCACCATGTACACACTGTTTCACTCAGATAATGTATAAAAATGTAACAAGCTTAAGCTGGTTTTTATCTGAGTGTGTGTTTGTACAAGCCTGTGTGTGTTCGAGTGTGTGTGTTTCTACATGTCTGTGTGCGTGTGAGCTTTTACACGTCAGCGTGCGTGGGTGTATGTGTGTTTCAACATGCCTGTGTGCATGTGAGTTTTACATGTCAGCGTGCGTGGGTGTATGTGTGGGGTGTATGTGTGTTTCTACATGCCTGTGTGCGTGGGTGTGCGTGTGTTTCCACATGCTTGTGTGCGTGTGTGTGTGTGTGTGTGTGTTTGTGTGTTTTTACATGTCGGCGTGCGTGGGTGTATGTGTGTTTCAACATGCCGTGTGCACGTGAGTTTTGCATGTCAGCGTGCGTGGGTGTATGTGTGGGGTGTATGTGTGTTTCTACATGCCTGTGTGCGTGGGTGTGCGTGTGTTTGTACATGCTTGTGTGCGTGGGTGTGCGTGTGTTTCTACATGCTTGTGTGCGTGTGTGTGTGTGTGTTCGTGTGTTTTTACATGTCGGCGTGCGTGGGTGTGTATTAGGCCAAGCTGGAGGCCACTATTACAGCTCCCAGAGTGGATTCCAATCAGAATTGTAACGCAGTGCTTCCTGGGGTCTGGTCTCCAAACCGCAAGGCTTTTTCCCGTGGGATACATGCTGAACCCCAGCACAGGAAGGTGGGAAGGACGGGGAGGAGGACGGGGGCTGGGACAGAGAAAGAGGATGGAAGACAGGGGTGCTAATGGAGAAATGAATAGGGAGAAATGGAGATGAGAAATAAATAAGACAAGGACCTGCTAGTCGAGAGAGGGAATGAAATACAGCTTTGAAGAGAGGGGGGAAGGGTGGTCCAACAAAAAGTTGGAAATGGTTAAGGAAAGGGAAAGTAATGTGCAAGGAAGCAATTGTGAAAATAATAGCAAACAATGTGAAAGAAATTAAGCAGAAAAGGAGAGTGAATGAAATGACAGCGAGAGAGTCTGGAGAAGGTTCAAATTTGAACCAGCTGCGAGACTGGATCACAGATGTGAGAGTCAGAGTCAGCATTATGCCTGCGTGCTCGTATGTACACACACACACACACACACACACACACACACATATACACAGACACAGTTGCACACAGTCCTACAAAAACACATTGTAAAAGAAGAGTTATGTGGCAGACTGTCTAAGGGAAGGGCTACATGACTTTAACATTTGTCACCCAGGATTTTCAGAAATGACTATCTTGAGACTGAGACTTGCACTGAGACCCAACCATGTTTTTCTGTCTCTGTGTTGGTCATATGTTCTTCATTCAAACAGCCATACAAACAAATCAAAAGAGGAGGACACTTGAGGTCATACTGCTGTGGGTGTAACATTCCTTACATATACATTATATTACTAACATTTGCTTTTTATATCATTATATACATTATATCTTATGTGTGCATCTTAGGGTTAGGGTTTCTAAACGTATATATATCTCCATGTGACTAGAACACATATCCTATCCATAACTCCATCTTTATTAACTTGTATGTAATGTGATTAATCTTGGCACACATCATTAATCTTGGCAGGTAGCCAGGGCAACAGTATTGTCCCGTAACTCTGAAGACCATCCATCCTTTTCATCAGATATAAGCCTAAAAGGTGGGAGGGAATCTACTGTAGGCAGACCTGGTGCACCAGGCAGAATCTCCACACACTGTCCTATATACAGGTACTGCTAATGAGAATGTATGGGCAATACATTGGTATGGTATGGTATAAAACTGAAAATTGTAGGGAGAACATCAGTAAATAGAAAGTGTGGGTGTGTGAGTCAGAGTGAGAGTGTCAGAAAAAAGTGAAAGAGAGTGCCAGAGAGAGAGAGTGCCAGAGAGAGAGAGAGAGAGAGAGAGAGAGAGAGAGAGAGAGAGAGAGAAGAGAGAAACATATAGAAAGATTCTCACATCACCTCATGCCCTCATCTAAGACCAGTTGGTCTGAGTGGAGGGTAGAACGTCATTGTTCCCCCCAATACAATCAAGTAAGTTCCAACCACTTGTTAGAGGTTAGCGGTCTTTCTGCAGCATTACTCATACCAACGTCACACTCACCACACATTCAAAAGAGTCTCCGTTTGGATTAAAAGAACACCAGTAGTGGAGAGAAAATGGACCTCAAATATCCAGATTGACGTTCACTCATTTAACCACACAGAGACACTGTATTACCACAGACTGTAAGAACATTGACGTCCTTTCCTTTGTCAAGAACAATATGGACTGCCCCACCTGGTCTCATTTTAGTTGCTGACCAAATTATCAGTGTACTTTTGACACAAGGTGTTAATTGTTAATATCGCCATCATCGGTGTGTATGTGTGTGAGTGAATGGGTGAATGAGAGGCAACATTGTAAAGCGCTTTGGTTCCATTCCGGTTGAAAAGCGCTATATAAATGCAGTCCATTTACCATTTGTTAATATGGTTTAAAAGACGTATGTACAAACCAAATACTGGAATCAGTTTAAAAGAAACTTCTTCAAATACAATCTCGTTGAGTAAGACTTTTTTTTTTTACTCCACCTTTTCGGCCATAGTGAGGAAAATTGAATGTTACTCGGTCAAACATGTGACCACGCAGAGACTCACATTCTACGAGCCTTGTTGAGTCCACCTCATGCCTCATGTTGCTAAACTCACAGACTTCTCCCAGGTGCCTCAGTGGGTCTGTAAAAATAATGACCGGAAAACCAAAGGACACTGCTGACCTGTGAGCACCATGACCTTATGACGCCACGTTGCCTTCCGTGTGGAGCGTGAGAAATCTCACACACCCGTTTCCAGCAGGGGAGCTAGAAACAGGTGACCTCTTACACCTAAAACACAAGGTCACGACCCCAGTGGGTACATTCCTGGAAAATGTAGATTCTCGGTGCCAAGAAGGATTGAATTAGGTAATTAGGGCTAATTACTGTCTGAAGCATTCTATGGAAGACATTTTGTAACACAAATTTGCCTTTTGGTGATAATCTTAAAGCCTACCTAACTCAATACGGCCACCCATCCTGGTCTTGGCTCGTCTGTGCAGGTATGCGTAAAGCATTCTCATGCATAACCTGCACATATGCCTATTTTCCACAAAACCCTAAACATGGCAAACAAAGCCTGCTTTGGTGTGCGTCAAACAAAGCGAGGGCTACGGCTTGTTTGCTGCTGCTTGGCCCGGTCTCCACCCTGCTTCTGATGTGTCCCACATATCTACCTTCCCCATCCGCTAGTGTCGCGTCCCCATGACTAATTTAACGTCAAGTCTGGAACAGGGGACTGGTCCCAGAGGTCAAAGTTAAAATGGTGGAGGGGGAATCCTTTTCACCCACAATAACTTTTACCATGCAGCATGGAATAATTAATAAAAGTAGCACAAATGTGCAAAAAACAAAAAACAAAACTAAATTCTAAAGCCAGAATGCAAGAATTAGGAGAAGGAGATAGTCCACAATGTAGAAAAACATCTCCACCCTTCCAGAGGTCGCCAACAACATAACGTCAGGCCGTGTTAATCAGGCCGTCAGTCTGTCTGTCAGCAGGCAATCGGGCTGGAGAAAGAACCACCCGGACGTGCCAAACCAGTCGCGTCAGAGCCAGAGAGTCTGCAGCTCACCAAAGCGAGCGGTGAGTCACCCGGACGATGCGGCGACGTGATGAGACGAGAGGCAGCGCACGCTGGCGGGCCAGGGAGCCAGGAAGCCAGGGAGCCGTACAGCTCGGTAACAACAACAGAGCAGAGAGGAAGGAATTGTTCCGCGTCGAGTCGTAACACGTCCGGACAAGACAGTGAAGGTAGCAGTCTTCAGGAGTAGAGATTTGTTACGCCTGTCCGGCTCAATACTTTTGAAAGAGGGCTATTGTAGAAAACAAGGCAGAGGGAAAGGAGGACAGATTAGAGATGGTTCAGACTGTCTTATAGGGGTACCACACCCTACGGAAAGGTGGCACCTCTTCCTACAAACACTGATTATAATCCAATAATCGTGAGGCTAATGTGCCAAGAAAGGCTTACCTTGACCTTGAGGCGAGACGGTGGATTAAAAAAAAGGATTTCTCTTTTATAAGAACTGCAAAAGATTGAATGATTGTTGACATGTTGACATTGAAAAGAGGGACTGACCTCTTGGGATATATGTACAACATACACACTGCAGATCAGACAAAGAACGGATCTTTCTCAATACGAGACAGAACCAAATGTCATGTGACCAGTCACTACCCTCTTTAATTAAAAAACGTTTTTTTTTTATCTAAGCATCTTTCAACAAGAATAATATCATGCCAAATGTAGTCTTTCTGTGTAATGTGTATCAACATGTGTTCAAGTCATAACAAAAACATAAATCCTCCACTGGTTCTCAATGGGAGAACAGATCTTTTAGCCCACAGCCTTTCTGCTGTAGTTTCACATTTTCTATGGGACATAATCAATTCTGTTTGGCATTTTCTATGGGACATAATCAATTCTGTTTGGCAAAGCAACTGTGCATTCCAGGAACACTGGGTCAAGCTCACTGCGTGGCAAATCACTCACGACTAGTAGTCCCCACGATGTGAACCAGCAAAATCGCTGGTCTTTAAATAGCCCAAGCTATAGAGGTCACAAAGCAGATTAATGATATATATAAAACCATAACAACCCCCACTCTAGTGCACGGACGTGCATTTTAATAATCCCAAGTGGGTGGAGGTACCTGCCGCCTTATGAATATACCGTCAATATAACCTTTTGAACTGCAATAATCGGACCACAAACCCCTTCAATTTCCAGTATCCTCCATTATCCAA
>JAVQIZ010067067.1:0-13530 GCA_036023535.2 Galaxias brevipinnis
AAACACGGGGAGAACATGCAAACTCCACACAGAAAGGCCCTTGGGCCAGGTGGGGATTGAACCCAGGACCTTCTTGCTGTGAGGCAACAGTGCTACCCACTGAGCCACCGTGCTGCCCCTGGAGGAGCACAAAAACCTCAAAGGATCAATATTTGTCTTAATGTCGATACGTTTCTCTAGCGCAATGTCAGTTTGGTAATAGAGGTGTGGTAGGCTGTGGGAGTGATAAGTGATGTGGGGAAAACGTGAGAAACACTGAAATACCGCTGGTAAGACTAAACCAGAGGCGGACATGCCTTCAGTTTAATATCTGCGACACACTCTCTTGACTGCAGCAACTGGGGCTTCAGCCGCATTAAGAAGAGGAAGCCAGACGGGTCCAGGTCTGAACTTTTGTTCTCCTCTAAGGACACACTGGTTAGACAACATCTTGACCTTTGAGAGGCACTGTTTCAGTCTAAGTAGAGGAGCAGCGTGACCAAACACCTTGTATTGAGCATTACTGTCCACAAACAGCAAACAAACCTATAATATACAATCCTACAACCACATGCTCAGACTGATCAGATTTCAATCAAATGATTAATCAAGCGTTTGGTTAACTAGTTACACCCTTTCCTGATGGTGTATAACCAAACGGTCATCTTTGTTGCTCCCTCACCAAGACCATAAAAATAATTATGAAAGGATGCATCAGGAGCACACCCACGTCCTCACACAAAAGGCCCAAGGGAGCCAAGTGGATTTCAGCCAGTGGCAGACACTAGGGAAGAGTAAGGTGCCGGCCTGCCCCGGAAATGGATGACACAGATGGTTGATGACTATACACGGCAGGTGAATGTTTGACACAGGTCAGATAATGTTCATCTGAACTCTACAATAATAGGATCTTTAGTTTCTCCAAGCAGACTCCTATTCTGTGTAATGGTTTAAAAAGAAGGGTGGGAGAGAGGTATCAAGAACCGCAATGTTTTACAACCAGGCCCTTAGGAGGATGAGAAGGGGGATTTAGGGGAGTACACAACCAAGAAATCTTGACAAGAGAGTAATTAGATCGTAGCATATGTTATCAGGGGAAATCTAGAGAGGTATAATTAACAGAACAGTTACGCATGGAGGTTCTGGTAGACCAAAAAACATGCTCCTTAATTTTAGTTTAAAATGTAACAAAGCATAGCAGCCCCATTGAATGAATTAATTACCTAAAGGAGTCCAACCAGCAAACACAGTCTGTTAAAGAGGCATCACAATGCTGTGGATTAGATATTGTCACATGTCACCACAAGGAAAAAAAAAAAACGACTACTTGCAGAGGACCAAGAGAACATTTATACCAGCTGATGAAGCTAAGTAAGACATTCGGCTTTGATAAATGATGATGTGAACTCGAGAGGCAATTTGTGTGGGCCATAAACGGCAGGGAGACCAGATGCAGTGAGGGAGCGGAAAGGGATGGGAGAGGTAGCAGCAGACAGGGACACGAGGAGAGGTGGGCGGCCAGCCACATTGACAAGGTCACTTCCAAAGGACTTGCCATGCAGGGTCAGGACAAGCATCCCATAAAGGAGATAAAGAACAATAGGAGGAACCATAGCATGCAAAATCACTGCAACCCCTCCCATGTCCAGAAGAAAAGGGAAACCCTTCGAGGAACAGTCCCTCTCAACTCAGGGGACTGGTCACAGACTTAGCAAAGGGGGAGACAGGAGGTGGATGAGTTATTTTGATAATGCAATTAGGTTCATGTTCATGCAACAAGCTAAATGGAATTATGATGAAAGGTTGCCAAACATGATTACCTAAGCTGCAATTGAGATCATGGTTTATTTTGGGAAACTCAAGTAACCCCATCAACCAATTGTTCCATGTCCTTGTTTCAACAGTATAATGGATCATCTTCTGACAATAACATTTGTGTTTACCTAACAAATATTATATTCAAGAATAGGATGTGACCGTAAACTCAACCACTTGGACGCACACACAAAAAGCCGAAACAAAACACATTAGGCAACCATTACTCGTGTTTCTGTAGATCTTATATTTTTAAATGACAACAGTTTTCTGATATGTTTGCTTCTAAAAGCATAACTCGTGGTGTCCGAGTGTGACTATGGTATTTGCATGGTCATTGTTAAGTTTATAGAGCGCTGTCTGTGTCTGTTAGACTTTGTCTAGCTTCAAGGTTAACGCTCCATATCCTCTTCCATTCGAAGCATTGTTCTTTTTACCGCTGATTAATATCTTGTTTAAAAAGCCACCAGTGTGTTCATAAATCCTCTAGAGCTGATTAACACAATGGCTCACATTCCTTTGAAAGGTTGCCCCTTGTATCACTGCATCCCACTCCAAGAGGCACAAGAATTCGAGGAATATGGGACTGGAACAAAAACATCACACTACTTTTTTGTTTGTTTCATCAATTTGCGACATTAGTGAGATGAAGAAACATTCCTCTTTGGAGTGTGTCCAATCAAAGCTCAAATTCTGTAGGCACGGCAAGACTTCTCTTCTGCACCCGCCGTGGCTCCAGCCTCGTCTTGACCAATTGTTCTCTGGCTTATTAATTTAGCAATTTAGTAATTTCAAGGCAATTTTCCCGATCCTAACGTAACATCATCTTTTTTTAACAAAGTGTGACCCGAGAGAGATTCTGAATTTCCTCCATGTGGAATTAATGTTCCATGTTATAGTGTATCTGGTTGGAGAACACAATTATGTACACAAATTGCACTTCTACACCCAGCATATTATATTAAATTAAAACATATACGTATTATTAAATATTACATATCTATAATAAATATAAAAGACAACAACTGACCTTATAGTTATTATACTTGAAATTTGTATCCTAATTGAATACATTACATGTAAAATGTCCTAAGGTCTACTTTGTGCACATTTGGAAAGGCGTGCAGCCGACAGCGTGCCTCACTGCACGGAGTCTTACATCACTTTGGAAGGGAGAGGTTCATTCATGCTGCAAGACCCAAACACTGGACTCCAACCAAAACACATTCACCATTTGTATTGTATTTGACTACTTTGTCTGGTTTCACTGAAAGAACCTCTCCTTAGATTGTTAACTCCATTGAGAGGGCATTACTGTATACAGAGGTATTTAGACAAGAAAATGATTGTCAGCCAAGCAGTGTGACCTGCACCACATTCCTTCTCCTGGTAAAAAGACAGACTGCCTCACCCAATTCTCAATGCAGAGGATATTTCTGTGAACCTTAAAGGGATCATTTCATCTTTCCATTAATGAGTTATTTAGGTAAGTAGGTAGTAGGTGATGCACAGATTGTTACATCCATTACATTATATTACAGGATCACAGTTATATCCGCAGGCACCACGGTTAATCTGCGGATTGGGCGGGCCGAATCCTAAAAGTTAACATTCTGATGGTTAGTTGGCGGGGAAAATAATTGATCACATTATTGATAACATTTTGAAGGGATTACATATGTCAGCCTGTGTTGAGGCTATTGTGGAAATACCTGCTACTATTTTAATTTCACCAACTAAAAACCTTTTACTTTAAATCAATGTTTATTTATTTAAAACCAGCTTACTCCAGTGTAATATGTTACCGTATCACCATGCTAACATACCGTATATCATTCCCACTGACAAATAATGGTAATGTGTGATGGGGTGCGGGTCTCTAAATCGGACACAATAATCTGTTCGAGTCGGTGGTGGGTGGAGGATTAATGCATACATGCGAATTGGGATGACTTCAGAGTAAATCCTTGTATCACTTGTAGGTAGGTAAATGTAGCCTAGCTCAGTACAATGACTGTAAGCTAGTAGTTCTGGCAAGCATGGCTGTAAAAAGTGACAAAATACACCTTAAAACCTACTAAGCTGTGCTATTTACTTGTTTTATCTTCTGATTTCACACATGTAGAATTTAAAATGTAAATCAATCTGACCACGTATTTGTTCACTTTGACAGAGCCGTGCTAGTCGGAAAAACTGACTTACGATCATTGTGCTAAGCTTGGCTTTACCTACCATCTTAGCTAAATAACTCATTATTGGACGTACAATCATAACATTGATATTGATCATTTTGTCTGACTAAGGGTAAATAGAAACATTTTTTTATTTTCCAAAAAAGTTCAACTAGTCCTTTAAGTCTGCTTTTCGGGAAGGATATGAGAGTTTTCCATGTTGGGAACAATTAATGAACCATGCTATGTGTGATTGAGTTTCACAGGAGTCTTGTGGGTACCAGACTCTGGTCTTTAAAACACCCAACCATTACAGAAATCTATCCCTCTCGGAAATGAACTGCTGTAATAATCCTAATAGTTATGGTTTGGAATTACACCTCCACTTGCCCAACAATACTACCTTGGGTGGGCTTCTTTCACAGAGATGAACATTGTATGACTTTTGACTCCTATGCGTTCACTAGAGGAAGACCAAGGACGGACCTTTGAATAATCAAGTGCTATGTGGTGAAAGGGGAAAAGGAGGGGCAGTGTTGGGTTCACATAATTTGTCCCTAAAATATAATACCTTTAGCACTAGGACCCAGAAAGATAAGTGCCCACAGAAAACGGACAAGCGCACCTTCAGAAGGTCTCTGAATGACAGCAAGGGATGTATGACAAAAAAGTTTTAACATTATAACAAAACTACAGCTTTGAGCTGTCATTGGCTAAGAAAGCACCTGACAGGAAATTACAATGGCTGATGATGCCAGGACAGTGCCTGCTATATATTTAATTTAATTTACTTCAATTTATTTGTCTCATCGAGTTACTTGGATCTAGTCTTCAACTAACCTTTGGTACTCTTCTGGGAGAACAGGATGAGCGCCTCTGTGGCGGTTTACAGGGATATTTACACAGAAGACCGCTTTAAACAAGCGTATGGGACCGAAGATAAGCCAAGTGGAGTGCGGTTTCGAGAAAAGTTTGCCAACACATTCAGGTGTTCTAAAAGAGCTTGCGTACACCTGGTTAAGGAACGCGTGCCCATATTCAACTGGTTACCTCGGTACAGGCTAAAGAAATGGCTTCTAGGAGACACCATCGCTGGATTGACTGTTGGTATACTTCACATACCACAAGGTGAGCAGTTCAGATACAATTTGCAGGTTGTATTAAGTTAGTTTAGTCGCTTAGTGGAATTTCTTTGAGGTACTGTCTTGAAGATTTTGACGTTTCAGCATGGCCCACCCCCTCCCCCACCCCCTTAATTATATTATTTGGCAGCTGTTGGACATATTTTATATTACGTGTTTTACCAACACCATGTAACTATAATATATGTGTGACTTTGTCAGGTTGTTAAAGAGTTGGGCCAGGTATCAAGGACCGGTTATTAATTCACGACAATACAGTCTATCTACTATTTTTTTTTTTTTAAATAAGAAAAAAACGCCCGAAAGTATATTGAAAGAGCTGATAAATGAATTTATCTTGGTCCTGAAACAGGTATGGCCTTTGCATTGCTCACATCAGTGGCCCCAATTTATGGCCTCTACACGTCCTTTTTCCCCGTGGTGCTGTATATGCTGTTTGGCACAGGCCGCCATGTATCCACAGGTAGGACTGGTACACCTAACCAATCACAGAGTATCAAATAACATCATTCAGGAACGTATGTGATTTCCATCCATTTACTACTGCATGTTCTAGGTACCTTTGCTGTGGTGAGCCTGATGACAGGCTCTGTGGTGGAACAGCTCGTGCCCACTCCCCTGCTTTTAAATTCTAGCAGTCCTGAGGTAGGTGACTTGGAAGATCAGAGGATTGGAGTGGCTTCTGCTGTGGCTCTCCTGTCAGGGATTATCATGGTGAGGTGACTAGACAACTGTTTGCTACACATTATTGAAAGGAACTAATTGCAAAAAACAACCGTGCTAGAATTGCAGTTCAGTTTGTGTGATACTGCATTTAAATTGTTTAACTTCCATAAATAAACATAAGGGAGGATAGCATTTCTACTTAATTTCCAACATGGTAAAGGTATGTAGATTAATGTAGATTTGCATTTTTTTCCCCATAGCTGTGCATGTTTGGTCTGCAGCTGGGCTTCCTCTCCACATATCTATCAGAGCCTATTGTCAAGGCTTTTACCAGTGCCGCCGCCTTACATGTCACCATATCACAGCTGCAGAGTATGCTGGGCCTGAGACTGCCAAGGCAAACAGGGGCCTTCTCCCTATTCAAGGTCAGCCATCATATACTTTGTGCTTTAAGACTACACATTATTTATTTATTTATTTTTGGGGGGTGACGTAAACCATGTCTCTGTCAAGGAGACATAGCTACATCTATGGTCATGTTGCTTTTGAATGTGTTACAGTTGCCTCACATTTAATGTTCAACCATGTTTTTTTGTTTTGTTCCTCCAGACTCTTGCTGCAGTTATGGAGAACCTGCCCCACACCAACATAGCAGAGCTGCTGATCTCTCTGGTGTGCCTGGCCATACTGGTGCCTGTCAAGGAAGTCAATGTGCGGTATCGCCAACGCCTGCGCACGCCTATCCCAGTGGAGATCCTCACAGTCAGTGAATCTGCAGTTTACACATTTGTATTATGTTATTGGGTAATTTTCTAGCACTAAATAATGTGTATATATATGCATGTATATAAAGTATATATATTTGAATCTTTTAGGTTATTATAGCAACAGGAGTGGCATATGCATTCTCTCTGGACTCTACTCATGATGTTCAGATAGTGGGTCATATACCCGCTGGGTAAGTGAACACTTCACAACTACACAATAAAAATAATTATCAGAGCCTAAGTGTGCAAATCCTATGAGGACAAATTTTGTATTCTTACTCCTCAAGGCAGGATCTGCATGTCATCATTCTGAAATCATTTTCAGTTGTTTTCATTTTCCGAGTGACTTTATAGAAAGGTGAATGGGTGTTCTAAATTCTGACTACGATTCGTCTGTCTCCAGCTTCCCTGGTTTGCGAGTTCCTGCCTTACACACTTTGCCTGACATTGCTGGAGACACAGTGGCAATCACATTTGTTGGCTATGCTGTGTCGGTCTCATTGGCTATGATCTATGCCGATAAGCATGGCTACACCATACAGCCTAACCAGGTACACTATAGCCTTTCACCTTTACAGTTGTGTACAGGCATACCTGGCTCCTCTGTGTTGAGCCCCCCATGCTTGTGTTTTGTCTGCAGGAGCTGCTGGCCCACGGTGTCTCCAACACAGTGTCTTCTCTCTTCACCTGTTTCCCAAGCTCTGCCACACTGGCCACCACCAACATACTGGAGAGTGCTGGGGGCTTTACACAGGTACAGGGCATGCCATGGTGGGATTCTTTATAATGCAGTAGACTGTCCATTAGCCAATTCCTTTTGGGTCTTATTTGCGTTTAATTGATTTATAGTCTGTATAATTGTATAATTTGTGCCCATTTCTTTACCCCCAAGCTCTCAGGATTGTTCACCAGTCTGGTGGTTCTGGTAGTGCTACTGCTAATTGGACCTCTCTTCTACTTTCTGCCAAAGGTGTCTGTCTGTCTGTCCTTTTTATCTGTACAAATGCAAAAACATGTGCATGTTTCCTTGTCTCTACGTGATAGGACTAGTTTGAAGAGTAGTCCCCTGAAAGACTACCATGTTAACCCCTCTCCATAGGCAGTGCTGGCATGCATCAATGTTACGAGCCTCAGACAGATGTTCCTGCAGTT
The DNA here is from genome assembly GCA_036023535.2 of Galaxias brevipinnis. Lineage (NCBI taxonomy): Eukaryota > Metazoa > Chordata > Actinopteri > Galaxiiformes > Galaxiidae > Galaxias > Galaxias brevipinnis. Next base: position 7,693 of record JAVQIZ010067067.1, read on the forward strand.
CCAGGACTTACCAGATCTGTGGCGAATAAGCAAGATTGACTTTGTAAGCTCTACTACTAATTGGAAAACAATCTAAATTGGTACAAACGAATACCTTTTTTTCTTATTTATCTCTTAAATTGCCAAGATATTGATCTGGTCACGGCTGTGTTAATTTAGGTAGTGTGGCTGGTAACCTGGCTCTCAGTGGTGATACTCAACGTGGACATGGGCTTAGCCATAGGAGTGGTGTTCTCAATGATGACCGTCATCTGCCGCACTCAAAGGTACCGCTTCACATCACACGCCATACACAGGATCGATGTGCATCAATGGGTGACTTCATCTGTGAACACGTTCTTGGGACGGCTGTAGCTATATTTATGCATTAGTCAGTCCAAAAACAATGAGCATACTTATCATTCCCGTGGGTTGGGTATTGTACCTGAATCATTAATGAGTAATAACATTGTATTTTGAAATACAAAATTTAAATATGAAACACTTCTCGTTGACCTACTTACGGATTAGACATGAACCCAACACTCTTTGAAGGATGAAATTGTTTACTGGACAGTACACGAGAGAACGTGAAGTAGACTTCCCTCCCACGTTAATCATTTCGTGTCTCCACAGGGCCGGGTGTTCGGTGTTAGGCAGAGCCAGCAACACCGAAATTTACAGACCTATAAAAAACCACAACAAGGTAAGGGGACTCTGTGCAGTCCATTCATCTGAATTTATAACCGAACCCTAACGAGAAAAGTTTGTTTCATGACTCGTGGCAGTCCGACCTGCTTGGTTCCTTTAAGAGAACGTCATTGTTTTGTAGACGGTGAAGTATACTTTGTCTCTCCAGTGCTACGAGTTGCCTGGGGTCAAGATCCTGACCTACAACGGTCCCATCTACTATGGCAACCGCAGCTTCTTCAGGGAGGAGATGAGCTTGCTGCTGGGCCTGACGCCCGAGAGGATCCGCCAGAGGGAGAAGGACATGAAGGCTCTAGAGAAGAGGGAGAGAGATACCGCCGTCAACACAGTGGTGAGGCGGCTGCACGTTTGGTTGATCATTTATGAACCTAGTGGGACTGTAGGTATGTAATATATATATATATATATTTTATATATTGTTCTACAGGACAGAGGTGTTGCAAACACGTCATTCTCTTCAGAAACAGATTTTTTCAAATCTGGTAGGTAATAGATGCATGGTCTTAAGGCTAGTAGTCACATTCTATGTTCATGACTTGTGGATGAACTCTGACCATGTTGTTACTTTGAATAATTATTTCCTTTTCTGCACAGAAATGCCTGAGACTGATGTCCAAGCAGTCTTAATGGATTGCGGCAGTGTGATATTTGTCGATGTTGCTGGAGCCAGACTTTTTATTCAGGCAGGTCCACTCAACACATTTTAAGGAAACCGTTCTTTCTGAATAATGCGGTTGCAGTGGAATTGATTGTGCATAATTGGCCCTTTCTAGATTTGTATTGAGTGCCAAAAAGTTGGGATTCGAATATACTTGGCCAACTGCAATGGTGAGATTGATTAACACATTGAATCAAATGATTTTCAACCTTTTTAATAGATTTAAGGGTGTGAAACGTTTTTACATTGCATTAAATATCGTTTAAGATGTGCTGTTTTGAACGTTGCTAGACATTTGTTTCCTTAATTAAAAAATAAGAAGTATTTCTTGCAGGCAATAGATTACCCACTAGTTAGTTTCTGCGAAATGTGGAATTGCGATTGGAAATTCGGCAAACCATCTTTAAAATAGTTGATAAACAAATATATATATATATATATATATTTGGCCTCTTGAAATATTTGATTTGTTTTTGCTGAGGGCATATTCATTTGAAGTATCTTCCTCTCAGAAAGTGTGTTGAAAATCCTTACATCCAGTGGTCTGATGAGCTACATGAACCCACAACATATCTTTGTAACTGTGCATGACGCTGTGGTCTTTATCCAACAACAGAAGGTGAGCTTCCACCCATCAATAAATAGCTGTATTTTTTAATATTTGCCTGTTTCTGCTCTCTACAAAAAGAGATACAAATATTTTACATACTTTGCAGGTGAAACCTCCAGAACATACCACAACTGTTTGGGTATGAGACGGGCAGTCAGACACTGTGCAGTAGCTTACACACGCTACAGGAACTGTATCAATCGGACTGATGCAGAGTATTAATAAGGACCATGGAGGAGCTTTGACAGACTCATACAATTTTCTGTGTTTCTAAAAGCAGTAGCCTACTGTAGCATATAAAATGATCAAAGTAGTTATCCCAATATAGTATTGATGGCCATGCACAGTATATAGAACAGACACAACTTTTAATTAAACAATGCAGTTGGAATTTTAAGAAAAAAAGTATCATGAAAGAATATTTTTTTAAGAATTTTCCTTGTAAATAGCAATGTCTATCTGTCTATTCTTAAGTGTTAATCAAAATGCTGGAAAAAAGATGGGTTATAATAATTGGTATTGATTTGATACTGTTTCATTTTGGGTAACTTGTGGTGAAACACACAATTCTAATGAATGTCATGCGCTGATTGCCTTTTTAAAAGGAAGATTGAATATTTCTAATAGTAGAAATACATGTCTTGCACAATTGACAAATAGTATTTTCTGCCAATGAGTTAATTGGCCATAGCATTACATACATACATTATATAACTTTGTTTTAGACAGGTTGCTGCAAAAATGCATTGTTTACAGTAGCACTCTGGTATGCTATAACATAACTTTCTGAATATACTGTTTAAATATATTTGTCATAAAACAAATAACCATAAATAAAAATATGTACGAATGTGTTGGGATCAGTGATTTAATATAAATGGTTAAAAAATGTAATCGTACATAATCATGAATATACACAGTAAAAAAAAAAAAAAAAATTATGCAAAAAGCTCTATTTGGCCAGAAGAAAAATACTTAACGGCAAGAGATAGTGGTTTTGCATTATTACTTTATCAAATTACAGTACCATAAAGGAAACCTTAACAATTTCATAATTTATCGTTGAGCTTTTGAGACAATTTTGTCATTTAATTAATGCATACTAGTACAATTGCGATCGAAGGGAACAGTATTTCATCTTAACATGAATACAGAGAAGTGTTTCACTTTACTTCCTTTAACGAAAGCACACCTTGAGGTCAATATCCTTATTAGTTGAAGTGAAGTACTGTAAAGAAATTTGTGCAAGTAAATATACTGCCATCTGCTGTTTTAAAGCCAGAGTCTTATACGATCTTGCACTATGTACTTTATTCTTATCATGCAACCTTGACCTGATAAAATAAGGTTCCAGTTCAAAAACAGGGCAAAGAAGGAAAACTAATTATGTCTACAGTTAACGTTAGATACTCGTATTATAACTTTTTTTTTTCCAAGTGCATATTTCAAAGAACCCTCTAGACACTTTACCCTTTGGGTTTTCACTTTAAAGCTCAAGGAGTATTTCACTAATTGGCAGGAAGTAGTCCACTTCAATTAGAGCCTGGTACACAAGACTGGCCAAATGTTTACTAAGCCAAATACCTGCAACACACATACAAAAGTAGCCCTAATTTCCACATTGAACAAAACCTTTACACGTTAAACAAGCCAAATAATGACGTGCATGAAGAAATACTATAAAGCTGTTACTACATGGATCAATTTCTTTCGCCTTGACACATTTCTTACAACATAAATCCATATTTTCTTTGTTACAATAAATCTGTTACTAAAATAAATGTACATAGTCACACAATAGGAATTAATATTAATTGCGATATTAATGACTTAACAATTGCAGGCATCGTAAACCAAAGACATATCTACAAATATATCTACAAACTTTATCAGATCAAATTCAACAAACTCTTCAATAATCCTGAACAATTTTACAAAAACAGTTGTGCGTTAATTGTTGCATTTACAGTATGGCAGTGTTTACCTGGTCTTTGGGTTCCCTCTTGTGGTACAATAGCCAAATTACAGGCTCAACCAAGGGTGTAGGCTTGTGTTGGACATTGCACTTGCTGACCACCATCCCATAATCAACATGTACAACTAGTTCTGAATGAATATTTAGTTTTATATATTCCTACATTACACAAAATATTTACATTTCAGCTGCCATGTTTTCTGATTTACACTACTACAGGATTGCTTGTCATTAAAACATGTACTGACATTTTGAGGTGTGTATCAGATATACCTCTCAAATAGTTAATATTGTGATATGCAGTACAGGCATAAAACTCTATGGTGTCAGTTACTGGTCATGCATTTAAACCTGTTCTTGAAGTAGTACAATTCATCATGAACATTTCCACCTTCTGCTAAGGAGTAACGAAACTTGGCATAGGCTTTTTCATTTTCCGATTTCCCCCAAGGTAACTTGATCTTAGACGCATGGTTTACAATAACATCACTACAGGAGCCAATGTGAAGAGACCCCAGTCCATCCACAAAGAACTCTGGAAAGGAAAAAAAGGAATATGATCAACTTGTCTTTCACGCCATTCAAGATTTTTCTTTATCAGATGCAAGTCTTGCACTGCTAAGATGAACCTTGCTTTGCAGCAACAATTAGGCATGCACCTACAGTAAACCCATGCTGACCTAGGTGAGCCGCTCGTGAAAGTCGTGGGTCAAACCCCACTCGCAGCATCTTGTCTGTTCTCGCAAGGAAGAAGTTAATGACAGCGTCAGCCACAACACAATTGGGGAAGCCCTGGATGGTGTGATGGTAGCCCGTTCTCATATGTAAACAGTCCCCCTCGTATCCTCCCTGCTCCACAGAAATAGTGTGGCGAAATGTGGCAGTATATCCTGTCACTTCTCTTACTGCACCACCCACCTGTGACAACAAACGCAAAACAAAGAGTGGTTCAAATCAAAGGAGATCTTCATATTTAAAAACAAACATACACAGTTTAATGAAAGTAAGAATGTCTACATTGTACAAAATCATTATAATTAGTTTGTCAAGTAAAGAATATTTGTTAAAATACATACATATCTTTGGTCTGGTTGTAATATTTGGGGGGGGGGGGGGGTGTTAATCTACTCTTAAGCCCTAAGGTGATGTAGTTTGATAGTAAAATCCATATCCATTTTTCCACTCACTGTATTTGCAGCCTGTAATGTGTAGTGTTGTGTGAATTTGCAGAACGTTTTCTAAACGCTGTGCATGTGTTGTATTGGTGAAACTCTGAGGTTTGTATTTCTGGTAACACAACATTCTAAGAATCATCATCAAATTTGCAACGCCTAGACGGAAAATTCCGCCACACCTAAATAACCGCATAACAGTCAACAGCTAAAACCACTCGAAAACTGTTGACTTCTAGACCAGCACAATAATCAGTTGGGAGTCCAACCCATGTTTAACGAGTTTTTCTTGCCAACTCTGCTCTTACTGCTTGAAGGCAGGGTCAATATAGGAGTATGTTTGCTGCGATACAAGCTCTTTATGAGCTCTAAACAGACATTTATTATGGGAAGCTATGAGAATGATGCTATGATCAGTAATGCATGACTAACAATAGGAACATTCTTGAACTAGAAATGCATTTCCCTGCGCAAATGCGATGTGATGCATCGCAGTTATTGGACTGACCGCCTTAGCGCGCAGAACCTACCCCTGCAGCACAAGCGGACTGCGGTCAAAACCCTATTTGTTGAGAAGGGGGCTTATTGCCGCTAGTAGTGGTAGCTGGTAGTGCCTCTTCATCATAATATAACGGTGGACACATGACGATGAAGTACTACCGTTTGATTTTATTTTCAACAAGGTCAGGCTTTCACCGACAATGCTTTAATGTGTTCAAAAAGTATGCATTTA
>JAVQIZ010067068.1:0-35364 GCA_036023535.2 Galaxias brevipinnis
GACCTTTGCATCTCCCTCCTCCCTCCACCGTCTGGCATCACTGGCAGAGGCTATCGGATGACAGGTCAACAAACACCACAGACAGAGCCTCCCGCCTCATCGCTGACTGGACCTGGCCGGCTTAGAATATAAATGGCTCACAGGCAGCGGTCCTGCAGGGAAGTTGCCTGCGTGGGGTGAAGCCTGTGGTACAGTACGGGAGCTATTATTACCCCACTGCAAAGGGCAAGCAGACGTCATGGTAAATGCATGTTTAGGCACCTGACACCCTTTATGTAGCTCTTCCTAGTGGGTTGATGACGAGGGACCTTTTGTAACCTTCTGCGGTCCATGAAGTCATAGAGCACTCGAATGTAGGCCCGCAGCTTTTAGTCTGTGTGCAGCTACTTAAAGAGGACGGGATAACGTTTCATGTTTCACAAGCCTGCAAACCTTTCAATCCGAACGTCGACGTCTGATTTTTGCCCTTCGTGTTAAAAAGCTCTCTAGGACATCTATTAACATGCTAATGGAATTCAGAGAGAGCGATGGGGATTTTCTCTGTGTGTGTGTGCGTGTGCGTGTGCGTGTGTGTCTCCGTGAAAGAGAAAGAGAGTTCCTTTTGAAGTTGCCTTTGTCAGCTCATAATCAAAGAATGAGGATATCCTTCTGTTTTTGCCTTGTCAAATTATGAGAAGGTGAACATTCCTCGAGAGGCAACATGGGGTTACCTGTGCGGGCCCAAACATAGGTAAAACGTGTAAAAAAAACCTGACATTTTGTATGTTATTTATTGTTGGCCAGTGCTACTGAATGGTTGCACAGTTCCTGTTATGACATGATCATTGGGCCTTTGGAATGCTCAACAGGATGACTCAATCATACACGTTACCATGGCATCTTAGTGGGGTTTAATTTAGGGCGTGGCCAAGGTGTGTTCACTATCCTTAAGCTTTTCTAAGCAAAGCTACAACTTGTAGCATCATCAAGTTACGTAGGCCATTGAGAAATCAATGCTGAGTCTTCACAATGCGCCGAAGAGCGTAGGATGGGCATGATTTTCTCCTTTGTCCTCCAATGATTCCAGTCTTGTATTCCCATGACGAAAGGCATACAAAACGTTCCTTTATGCGAGTGTGTGTTGGAGCAGGCGTGCTTGGGATGGCTAATTGTGCGTCAGGGACCAGAGACAGGAGGCAGGTTAATCCATCTCAACACCCCAGAGACCACAGCACAGTCCACTAGGCTCCCTATCCAGTTACAGCTTGTGTCATACTCATAAAGGGCTCTTTTTGTAAGCGATGTCGCCGTCATTCTGTAACAGGAAATGGTATTCTCGTATGTAGTGGTAAGGTTTCGCACTTCCTGCATTGAGTGTGTGTGTGTGTGTTTTGTGTGAGAAGGAGAGAAGATAGCTTCAAGTCTTCTGTCTAAGGTATCTCTGTCAAGATAACGTAGTATGGACAGGAACGGAAAATTACAATGGCAGCCCACATGCAAAAATGTGTCACATTTGTTCACTATGAGCAACCTGGTTGTGGTATGGAAACTAATTTACAAACACAATTTTTAAATCCCTTATCTTGGTGAACCATACCAAAATGGCTTGTTTCGCCCTCTCTCACTGGTACATCTTTTCATTAAGATGCTCTTCTGAGACTTGCTTAGCCCAAGCATTGAATCAGTATATATTTGGTAGCAATGTTTTATCAAAGCAAAGATACTCAGATGAAATACTCAGCTTCATAGCTTTACTAAGGTTAACCCAAGGCCTTGACACCCAACCTTATGGAGTTGACTAATAGCTTTATACTGGAAAGATAAAGCACAAGTTACATCTTAGTCATCTACTATTCTGTGTGGCAACTGTTTCCGTCACTAAAGAAACTGACAGTTTAGGCAAACACAGTATAAAGTGTGCTCCTTTTCTCTCTGTCTGTCTCTGAATGTCAACCTCCTTTCTCAAAAGTTTCATTTGGTCTCCATTTATCCTATCCCTCTTTACTGTGTCCATGCCAGGATTATTCTGGGATGACCCTGAGGAGAAGGAGGCGGTTATGCAGGGCATTGCCATGCCAACCATTCTGACACATTGATGTTCTTTTGTCTTTTTTTTTTTTTGCCCTTGCCCTTTTAAGGGTTAGGGCTAAACGAAAAGGAAGTTCATTGGCAGGTGACAGGGAGAGTGAGGCATATGATAATGCAGCCACACACCCTCACAGCTGTTGGGTAGCGTCTTTGCCCTTTGGTCACAGGGAGTCAACGAAAATGTCAACGTTAATTAGTTCAACCAGTAACAGACGTCATTCCTCTGCCTGGTGGACTTGGGTAGTTGATGGTTTTTATGTCCTTGTATTGTTTTCTTAAATGTAGCCTTTGTGGCATGACTGTTATGGAATGTGATTTTGGCATCTAGCTCAGCCAACTGTTTTGTCATCATAATGATAACATAATAAGATAAAAATTAAAGTGAATGACAGTCTCGTGTGTGTTTGTGTGTGTGTGTGAGTGTGTGTGTGTGTGTGTGTGTGTGTTAGGTTGTCTGTGGGGCTAACAAACTCGGGTGTGTGTGTGTGCGTGTTTTTGTATGCGGGGGCAGTGTTTAAGGTATGCACTTCTCAGTAAAGGGTGTGTGTGTGTCTATAGAATAGTGAGGGGTTGGAAATAAGTTAGCAACTGGTTTTGCGTGACTGTAAAAAAGGCTTTTCTGTAGCCCTCAGCATTAGCATTCAGAGCAGCTTCTCTTCACCTCAGACTCTCATTCATTTCTAAAACTGCCTTCATTGAAAGATGCCCTTCATGGCTCCAACAAAAGCAAGGGGAAAAAGAAGGGTTCACTTAGAAATGTCACGAAGTGAAACTGCCTAAATGGCAGACGTTTTACATTAATTTAAATAATCTATTAGTCCTCTAAGTTGCAAAGATATTAACAGAGCAGTGGATTATTTTTTAAAAGGGCTATAGGCCGAGTTGATACTTACCGACAAAAACATATTTTAGCTTCTATTATTTTGAAGGATTTAAGCTTTTCTAATTGAAAAATATTCTGGGTGATAAATAAAGTGCTCTTCTATTTTATATTATATATAGGGTTATTTTACACTTGGAATATAATGGTTAACTCAGATTGCCAGATCTGTTGATCAGTTCATAGTTATTTGTTGTTGCTAGCAGGGCTTGCTAGCTAGGTTGCTGTCTCATCTGCTGTTTGAGGGGTTTTTTGTTTTGTTTTTTAACAGCCTGTATTGCATTGCCTGCATTGTTCTGCCCCTAGAGATGTGCCTATTCATCACTCCTAGTCGTAGCTATTTACATGTTAATGTATGTCGCTGAACTGAATTGAAGAAGGTAACCCAAGTGAACAATGTGAACAAATTAGTCAGTAGAAGATTATTTGGTTCAATTCACGTCTGACAAGATGAATGAGGAATTGTCCTGGTCTCTGTGTTTCTTTGGAGGAATAGTTTTTAGGCCAAGTTTAGGAAAACCTTTGTCAGAATAAAGCATAACAGGCGTATAGTGGTTTGCGGCATTATTTGTACTAAACTAAACTAAAGTAACAGGATACATTGAATGCTAAATAAGAAGTCAAGCACTTTCAGTATACCATAGATGCAATGACTAGGAATACTTCTAAATACAATTTGATTTTTAATTTAAAATACTGTGTTGATAATGTGTCATAAAGTATTATATTAGTAAAAGCTTTGGACGACCACACTGTGGTTTGATTGGAACGTCGTTAGACTTATCCAGTCTCAAATCTTTGCTGTAAAATACAAAGGTAAGGAGTAGACAGGACAGTCCAGCTATTAAATACTTCACTGTTCCATTTTGTAAATTCAATGACTTCTGCTCAGTCTGCCTGGGGTTTAAAGTCTGCATTTGAATCAGCAGATCAGGCATCCCAGAGAGCCACAGTGCGTTCTCCTGACCTCTACCTCAGGGAAGCACGTGACTACGGGATATGTTTTGGCCTACGCTAATCCACCGCTGCGTTTGCGTGGTGTCTCCGTTGTGGATAATGCCCAGCTTTCAGCACAAATGCAGGCAAGCTTAATTGCTAGCCCACTAAGGACCTTGAAGGGCCAGAGTGGATGGGCTAACTCAGCACCAGCTGAGCTCCAGGCTAAAGTAGTACTCTAGTGGTCCAGAGGAGGCAGGGGGGGGCTACAGCATGTGGCTGAAAAAGGGACAACCTTCTCTGGATGTAGACAGCTGCTTTGGATCGATAGTACGGGGCTCAAGGGGATGTTTGATACCCAAATGGTGACTCCCTCGTCCTGCTCTCATCAGCCAGCCCTGATTGTATGTCTTATATCAGGACAATGCTAGCCAGCCACTCCACCCCACCCCCACTTAATCTTATAGTGCAGCACTCCCTTGCCTTCCTGCCCTAGCAGCATTGTTTTGTGTGCTGTAATTAGTCTGGTTCCATGTGTGTCTATGTGTGCGTGTGTACACGTGTCTGCATTTGCATTTGTCGACGAGGAGTCCGCGCCCTTTCACTGCTGATCTTGCTCATGTCAGTGCCTGTGCCCTGGCCCCTGATGTGGAGATGGTGTAGTGGAGACTTTTGCTCATTAGATCATTGTGTAGCCATGCAGGAAGGCCAGGGTGATTTATGTGGCTGCAGCACAGAAGCACAGGGAGCTCTGCTTAGGAGACAAGAGCAGCACATCAAGCCTTTGTTGCTCTTTGTCCTAATGCTAGGACTGCACCTGGTGTTTCTCTCTCTTGCTCTCGCCCCTCGATATCTTGCTCGCTCACTCCTTCTCTCTCATCATTGAAAAGGTATTTCCTTAATTTTTCATCACAAATATCCCTGTATTCCTCTAATCGAGCACAAATTGTGTTTCGGGAAAGAGTAGGCCCATGCATAATTAAACCCCCATTTTACAATGTAAATGCTCACTCCCTTTATTTTGCATTGACAGATCAACAAAAGCTGGTGCTTGCATATTTGACCTTTGTGTCACTGACAGCATTAATAGTTTAGATCATGTGGTTGTTAGTAGAAAAGCCTTTTACAGGCTGTAAATGTTTTGTTTGCATCTTAACTATACCTCAGTTAAAATTGATTTGTTGGAATAAGTAATATTATGTGAGAATCATCAAGAAAACAAGGACATTCATAGTTATATAACATGCTGCTAATATAATAATCAATAACAGTCAACTATTTAATTCAAATAACTATGACATGGACAAAAAAAGGTTTTTATGCTTCCATGTTTGGTGAAAGGCATCAACATCAAAATGGACTTCTGAACTGACAGCTTAGAGAGCCACTAGACCAAGTAGGCCTAGTCATTGCATTTCAACTAGGAGATTTTGACAAGACACTGCAGTTATCCAAGCTAAACACACTGGAAGGTATCTATTTAATAACATCCAGTGCCTCTACAAAATCATCATAAGTGCCTCGCTCAAGGGCACACTAGTGGTTTGTGCTCCCAGCTGGGATAAGTCTCCACTAGCTTTGCATACCTAGGTTGGGGTATATTTGCCCATTCTTCCTTGTGGAGTTGTTCAAGTTCAGTCAAATTCTTTGGACTGCTCTTTTCAAGTCCATCCACAGATTTTCTATCGGATTCAAGTCAGGGCCTCTCAAGGACATTCACCTTCATAGCCTTTAGCCACTGCGTTACACTGCGGTATATTTACGATTGTTGTCATGTTGGAAGGTGAACGACAAGCCCGTCCTCAGCTGCCTAGCAGAGGGACGCAGGATTCCCTCAATAATTTGGGTGTACTTGGCAGCCTCCATTTTCCATTCAAGCCTGACCAATTGACCAGTCCCTGCTGAAGAGGGGGAAAAACACAACATAATGTTGCCACCACCATGCTTCACAGTTTGTAAGGTGTGTTTTGTGTCGGTGGGTGGTGTGCTGTGTTTGGTTCACACCAAAAAGTACAAAAGCTCGTACAAAAAGCTACATTTTAGTCTCTTCTGACCAGAGCACCTTTTGCCACATGGCACCAGAATCTTCCAGGCCTGTGTTTGCAATGCACAAACGAGACGGAGTGTGGCACTGTTTCAGAAAATGCTTCTGTCATGCCACCCTGCCATAAAGGCCAGCTTTATGTAAACCGTGCGAGATTGTTGTCATATGCACAGACCAACCAGTTCCAACGAGAGTCCTTCAAAGTAGCATTTTGCCTCTTGTAGCTTTTCCGATTAATGTCCTGGCTCGGTCATCCAGTTTGGAATTTGTTATTTTCACGATGATGATGAAGATTATAATGTGTCCATAAAGCTCAAAACAGGTTATATTTAACCTAATTACCTAACCAGGTAATTTTCAGTGTGTAATGTGACAAAAGCTAGAGACTTTCACTGGGTATGATCACTTTCTATAGACTTTCAGTCAGGACAACTTACGATAGGTTTAACAGTTTATTGCAATACCTGGTAATACATTGAAGTATGGCGTCAACAGTCTGCTGCTCTTACTGCTTCCCCGCATGGGGTTTTATACAAATGTTAAGTAAACAACAATTGGTAGGGAGCAGATATCTGCAGAACCCCCATTGGATACTGTGCAACAGACCCTGAATAGGTGGAAGCTGGAGTGGAGGTGGGCAGCAGCAAGAGCAGGAGCACAGTGTGGTGCCACAGCGAGCAGTAGCATGGTGTGGTGCCCCAGTGAGCGAGCAGTTGTAGGAGCAAGTGTGGTGAGCGACTGTGGTTTAGAGGGCCGCGTTAAACTGTTGAGCGTATACGACTGGTTGATTGATTGTGGTGTGGTTAAATGCCGCTTCTGAGTTGCCTGCCTGAAAAAGCTCTGCCCAGGCATCGCCTCATTTGTCCACTGCTGGATGAGATAAGGCAATAAAACAAAAAAAAAGGAAAAAAAGGAAAAATCCTGTAAAGATTTACACTGGAGTTCTATCACTTATAGTGTATATATATCGCTGTCCATGTCAATCCTGTGTCAGTCTCTCTGACTGCGCAGATAAGGGATGCCCCATTCCAGCTCTGGGAAGTGCAACGAGTGCTCTGATGTTCTTCAATGAAGACATCTGCATTATTGATGGTAAGGGACTTTGCTGTGATGCCAAGGATTTTTTCTGCTCTATTACTGGACTACCAAATGGGCTCAACATTACCTGTGAATTGACCACTTCACTCTTGCTGGCACTGACTAAGGATGATGTAGGGTTGTATCTTAGGAATTATATTGCATTGACCTTTTAATCCCCAGGCCACACACGATAGCATTTCAAACATTATAGCACATCTTTTTCGATTTGATGAAAGTTAGGACTGTTTTACACCATATTATTTATGCTGAAACCTTGTACATTAGTCACATTATTATCTTCTGGATAAAATAAAACTTAATCCATTCCATTCATTTGTTTAAAATGGGTTTAAATCAAGTAAATGTATCTTAATTCCGTTTAATCATATTTATGATATTATTACATTACATTACATTATATTCCATTATTTCCCTAAAATAAATGTACTGTAAGGAAAGATTCTCAAATTACAGTATCTTGCAGTAGTTTATAAAAACGTTCCCACAATACAACACAGTTTACAGCACCTGTACCGTAAATTGTAGATTTCTTGGTATAGACCAGTGGATACTGCAGATTTTGGCGTGTAACACGTGCCATTTTATGACACTCGTCCAAGGCAGAAATCATGAGCGATAGCGCTGTTGGCTACCCAAGTCATCCAGTCCCCCATGGAGTGTGCTTCATGCTTAAGCGGAGGCACACTGTACCCTGCAGGACCAATGCCCTCCAACCCTCACAATCCGTCTAGTTGGATCAGAATATGATGCTCTCCAACACAGCAGACTTTAAATTGTTCTTTTGCTCTACCCTCTTTGCCATGACCTTTGCCCTCGTCTGCTAAGCCTCATTGAATGTGCGCCATTATTGTGTCATCTCTTTTCCTCCGGCTTCTCTCGCGTTCACCCCCCTCCCCCTCCTCGTCTTATGCTGAGTACTCATTGGAATGACCCTGAGAGGTCAAGTTGATCTTTCAGAATAGAGAGGACGGGTCATTGTTTACTTCAAGGTGTTGTCAGAACTTTAGAGGGGTGAAAATGTTTCGCAAAATTCTTTTTAATAGTTCAGACAAATCAATAGCACATTTGTCTGCGTTCTCTGCTGCATAACCTTTTGCTATTTACAGCATGATAGCAGACTGTGAAGTAGTTGGCCTTTTCACTGTATTTGCCAAGACAAGTGGTTTAACTAAAAGTGTGCCCCAGGCCTGCTCCTTCTGTGTAAAAGCTATGGGTCTGTGATGGAGGGTAAGAGGGAGGAGGCACTCCTGTGTGGTTGGCTTTTGTTGTCTGGGAGAAGTGTTTTCCCGTGGCAACATCAGAGAACTGGGTCAGGGGGATTAATTTCCTGGCCGGACTGACTGTTTGAGCTAATGGCAGATTAGCATGGGAAGTTTCAGGCCCAGAAAGTCTCCGGAAGTGAGCAGCTTGTTGCTTTTCACGTGAGGGGGGCGCGTGCGCACTGTAGGGGGGGGGGGGGCGCACTGTAGAGGAGGGGGATTTGGTGGTCGTGGCGGGCTCGCCCTTACTCCCTGTTGTTCATGTGTGACTGGAGCCATTTCAAGGGCAGGTTTTGCTCAGAGAGACTGGCAAAACACAATTGCACTTAACAGAGTGATCGAGAGAGATTTCTCAGTCATGATGTGTGTGTTAGAAGAGAGTTTTCCTCTCAAAAATGACATCAGAGAATAACCTCTCTCTTTAACCTCTTAAGATGGTAGAAGTAGGAGTCAGCATGAACATCGTTTTAAAGAGGACACAGTAGGTTATTGTCATGTTAATGTGAGCAAAGGTATTTCATTGATATTAACAGTTTTTATTGGAATGCTCTTAATATTTCACATTTACTCATCAAGACTTCTTACACAACCCCAAACTCACTTCTCCAGCGTAAACAAGGACAATAAAATGAACAAATGTGGTGTTTTATTGTAGACCTATTCATGTTTGGCTACCATTTTAGAATTGTTTAGCAAGCAATTTTTGAGGTTGACAACATACTTGAAAGTTTTTTCATTTTCTTTAAGTGATATTTTGATAGACAGGATAGTATGCTGGCCACAGTAAGTAACGCTCTCTCTTCCCCTGGACCTCCCTCCCACCCCTCCCCTTGTCTCCCCTACTAAGGTATTGGCAAAAATGTCATCTGCGACCGCACCGCCACCCCGCTGGACGCCTTCCGCATGATGTCAGCCGCTCAGTACTACCCGAAGCTGCTTAGCATCATGGGAAACGTGCTGCGCTTCCTGCCGTCCTTTGTGCGGATGAAGGAGCTGCTGGAGGAGGGCTACGTGGGGGAGCTGCTCGTGTGCGAGGCCCAGGTCCACAGTGGCAGTCTGCTGGGGAAGAAGTACAACTGGAGCTGCGACGACCTGATGGGCGGGGGCGGCCTCCACTCGGTCGGCAGCTACATCATCGACCTGCTGACCTTCCTGACGGGCAAGCGGGCGGCCAAGGTGCACGGCTTCCTCAAGACCTTCGTCAAGCAGACCGACCACATCCGGGGCATCCGGCAGATCACCAGCGACGACTTCTGCACTTTCCAAATGGTGCTGGAGGGCGGCGCCTGCTGCACCGTCACGCTCAACTTCAACGTGCCCGGGGAGTTCCGCCAGGAGGTGATCGTGGTGGGGACGTTGGGGCGGCTGACTGTCCGCGGGACCGACCTGTACGGCCAGAAGAACAGCGGGACAGGGGGGGGACCCGAGCTGCTGCTCAAAGACAGCACGCCGCTGGAGAAGGCCTCCCTACCGGAGAAGGCCTTCAGCGACATTCCCTCCCCTTATCTCACGGGAACCATCCGCATGGTGCAGGCGGTGCGGCAGGCCTTCCAGGACCAGGACGATCGGCGGACCTGGGACGGCCGGCCGCTCACCATGGCGGCCACCTTCGAGGACTGCCTGTATGCCCTCTGCGTGGTGGACACCATCAAAAAGTCCAACCAGTGTGGCGAGTGGCAGAACATAGTGGTGATGACGGAGGAGCCGGAGGTGAGCCCTGCCTACCTGATAAGCGAGGCCATGCGGCGAAGCAGGATGTCGCTTTACTGCTAACACCGATAGAGACAATGGCCGAGGGGGGGAGCTTCAGATAAAAGTGTCCGTGCGGCGGCTTCTATTTCATGACCTGCCCGGGGTAACTCTTTTTTTCTAGATTTAGAGTGTGCTAGGAAAGCTGTCAGAGCTCCCTCCATTGTTGGGACAAAGGGCAGGGTACGAGTGTGACCCCTCAGTGACTGTTGACTGGCTTGGTGACCGATTGGAGCGTCTGGCTCTCTGGTTGTTTTTATGACGAACTTGCAGCCAACCACTCTCGCCTGCACGAGGTGGTCTGGGAAATATGCATCCCACTGTGGGTCCAAGGAAGGGAAGGACAAAAGAACGTCTCGGACCGGTTGTGTCTTCGGGTGGTTGCTACGCCTCGGACAAAGTTATCCTTGTACCTTTTTGTATTTTGTTTGGAATGGTGAATGTGAACTGCTCGCTTGAATTCCTTGTTTCTTTGTCTCTGCTGTCTCTTTTTTAATGTGTGTATGGAACCAGAGAGAAAATGTTGGAGAAAAAAAAAATCAATAGTTTGGCTGGTAGGGCTTTTAGAGGGGTCTTCCCTCCTGTTAAGTATGCAATATATCCACACAAGAGCTCCTAGTGGAATTACAGTACACCATCTTGCCTGTGGTATGAGAATGAATGCCTCTTGCCGTTTCAGCATTATAATTTTTTTACTAGCAGTTGATGTGGTAGTAGGCCTATATGCAATTAGACTAGGGCAAATATCAATGTACACCCTAACCACCATTTTAATGCATGTTTAAAAAAATATTGTTCGATGGGAGAGTTGGGTGGATATTAGAATGTAGTCCTAGTCAGTGGATATTGACGCAACCCTGCACTATGTGTATGTAAGCTTAGCCGCATGTTTTTTTTTTAATACGCATATATTTTCTTTTTTAATCCGGAGGTCGTCCCTGTGGCTACTCTTCAACAGATTAAGGTTAGCATGCTTTAAAGTTTCTCATAGAGATTTTAAGGGGACCAATCAGTCAAAGTGTGTGTTGGACAAGGACTTTAGACGCAGGGTACTGTAGCTTTCCTGCATGAAGCCTTTGAACTCAGGCTTAAGACTTTAACCTCAGCTCCAAGCTTTTTAAAGCCAAAATAGATCTGAGTGTGAGACTATCAGCAATGATAAAGCAGCTTCTGATAAGGGACATGTTTAGAGGGTATGAGATTGAAATCACCTAATTTGCTCCGTACAGCAAAATAAGGCTGTTGCTTACAGAATAATCAAGACCGAGAGACTGGTTATAAAGTGGAGTAATACCAAATCAAGATGTTAAGCAGATTTGCTAATATAATGACATCCAGAAAGTGTTTTGCAGCTACGGTGTTAATATGTAATGGGTATAATTTCGTTTGTTGAGAGTTCATATCATTGATGTATTGCAATCAATTCAAGGGGTCAAGGAAAAACGTTGTAGCACACACTGACCCACATGCCAAAAGATTGATTTTTTTTGTTTTGTTTAGGGCTTCGTCTCATGTTTCCTCAATGCAAGACCTACATAGACTTGCTATGTCAAACTGTGCTGAAAATAGTTACCATAAAACTTTTGAACTAAAAAAAAAATATATATATATATATATATTACCTGGGTTTGTAGACTTTATTCATGTATGTAATGTATTTGTATTACTTTTAAAACTACCTGTGAAAACAAAGCAGCTCAAACGTTTTACATACACTCATGTATTAAGACTTTATTTTTACTTTATGGAGCTACCTGTACTGTAATTAAGGGAAGTGGGAGGGGGTCTTTTATCAGACCTTGTTCGTTAGGCCATGGAGAGAGTTAATGAGCAAAACATGAGAATGAGGTTGACATATATGCCTGCTTGCTTTATCTATAATTTATATAAAAATGACCCTGTAAACAGCTATTTTTTGCTGTTTGTTGCATGGCCCAGTGTTACACTTTAATAGGCTACGTGATATCGCTTTATAAAGGCTACATTCGTGTAGGCTAGCAGACCATGGTAACAGTTATAGTTCAAAGTCATTGTTGTGGGCTATTCGCAATAATACAAAAATACTTGATTTTATTATGACTAAATCCTTAATAGGAGGCTGAGTAAAATGCAGTAATCATGTGTGATTCCAGTTTCCCTTTGCTGTATACTACTGACCGTGTGTTTGATAGACCTTGAATCAAGTGCTCTTCATTAGTTAGTTTAAATGTATTTACTAACAAGAGTCATTACACACAGTTTTTATTTTATTATTTTTTTTACTTCTTGGTGTTTGAAGTTTTGCATGCATTCCCCAGTTGTCTTGTTGTTAGACCTTCTAACCAGGCTTGTATCAAGAAGCCATTTAAAGACAGCAGCACTGCTTTACTGCAACATACTGTATGTTCAAATTGTACCAGAGCTGATGAGTCAGATATCTCCTGTATAAAATCACCCAAATGAATTCACATAATGACAATCACACACTTATTTAATTGGCTAAATAACACCTCATAAATACTGTATCTATTTGGTTCACCTAGGGTGTGTGCATCACACATGCCTTGGGATTTTCAAATTAAGCCTAGAAAATGCTTGTAATTAAAGCTTTCGGTTCAAAGTTTCTCTGGTAGCATTAGCACACAATTGTGGCTCAATGATTTCTTTGTGACATTGTGATCTTTTCAATACAACAAAAGGAGAACAAGACATCCAAAGATGTGTACGTGTCATAGTTAGATGTCTTTCACAATCACACCTGTCTACAGTATTATCCTCTTGGTATGTGCTATTCCCTTTCTTAATTGTCCAGTCACGTGCTGTGTCCAAAAACGTAATGCCCAACTGTCATGGTATGGTCGTATACCATGTAGTTGAACCAAGCTGTTTGATGTTCATCTCATGTCGTATATGGAGGAAGAGGGGTCACTCTGTGGTGTGTGCTAGTTCAGACAGCATCTGTGCTGCCATGGCAGTTTAGTGAAGCTCCAGCTTCACAGCCAGGCCCTGAGAGACCCAGAGCATCAGCCTCCCCCATAGAGACCTAATTAAATCGTTTCAGGCAGGCCCTCTCTTCCAGCTGCCACACTGTGAAAATATCTAACGAAGGCTACAATTAATCTTCAAAAAATCTTCTTAAGCCCTGCGTTGCCGTTTAAATTATAATTTTTTCTTTAAAGGTTTAAATGGCTGATAGGACTAGGTTTTGCATGTGTTGCATGTGATAGATCCTATTCTGTGGACAAATTACACTGGCAATACAAATAGTTTCTACACAGTTGATGTGCTGATAAGCTATGGTGATGTACCCTGAAAACATTAAGGACAAATGGACATGATAACATTTGGACAGGGTATTTGTTGTAAGTAATTACAATCAAGCTTGTGAGGACATTTCTCAGTTTTTTTTTGACTTTGTTACAAACATGTTTACCATCTTATTTTTGGGGGAAAAACCTTTTATGAAGCAGAGTTGTAGGTGACAGATTACATTGTATTTTTTTATATGAAAATTATTGAACTATGCTGCATCACTGTATGACCACAGCAACTGGAAGTCTTGAGATAACTGTAAATGAAAGTGTGTACCTAAAGGTATTTACCTATACACTCTATGTAGTTGTGGAAAGAAAACTTGAAAACTGGACTAACCGTCTGTGGTTGCACGGACATTTTATTTCACAATGTTCCCATCGTCTATTTTTCCACTGGTATTTGGCATTATAATATAAAAAAAATTTAGAAAAGAAAAAGTGGTGTGACAAAACTGTACGCTTTAACTGCGATCTTTTCTGATAATTATGTGATATGTTTTGCCAGCATTTACAAACTGTTGAGAAAGGGGTTTGGTTTCGGTTATTCTCTTTTAAAGGGGGAGGGGAGAGGGTTTCGTGTTGCCTATTTTAAGTCCTCAAAGAGGTGATTCTTACACACTCAAAGCCAGTCACCTAGCAACCATTAGCATTTCCAAACTTGGCCCAATTTTTATTATTTCCCCTCACCCTCCCCTTTATTTTCACTAAGATTGCCCCCCAAACCAACCTGTCTTTCTTTGTTAACTGAAGTAGTATGGCATGTGTTTTAGTCACTGGTCGTGTTTCAAAGGAATGCTTCCCTGTGTTTCCAATTTTGTATGACCTTTTTGAAGCAAGTTCATAGTTTCTTGTAATATATCTTCCAATTCGCTTAAATTAAATTCACAATGTTTAAAATTTGGTCAGCCTCAGAGGTTGCCACCCAGCACACATAAACACACGCACACACTTGGTGTCACGTCCTTCGATAAATGTGTCATTGCTGGCAACTGTTAAATCTTGATGTATTACTCAATCATTCGTGTTGAAGGAAATGTCCATCTTGCTGTATTGATGTGTGACACTGTATTTATTGTTCTGTATGTATATTGTGGACGCATGGACCTTTGTACATATTTTGACGGACAGGTGCATATTTACTGGTCTTAAATTAGAGAATGTACTGTAGGAATATATTTATATCTATATTTTCTATATCTCTGAGGACTGTTGTGTTCTCAGAAGTTGCGCAAAGGGTGGCATCTTTGTTTACCACACATGGAAAGGCATGGTCATGTCTATGTCTAACGTTGGGGCTGGCTCTATGAACCCTGTTTCAGTGTTCTACTGTCTAAACCAATGTTCTGCATCGCTACTGTATGTGAGTGTGTGTGTGTGTGTGTGTGTGTGTGTGTGTGTGTGTGTGTGTGTATATATCTCTGTATATTAGGAGAGAGACAGAGAGAATGTGTATTTGCCTCCATACAACATGGTTTACAGCGTCAGCAATTGTCCAATGCTGTGGTTTTTATGGAATAATAAAAAAATAATCCATGTAGTAAATTGTCTTTTGTGCATTCACTTTAAGCTGTGCCAAGCGTTATTTACACAAATGAACATTTTCCTTCTGTTTTGTTTTCAGTTTCTTCCACTCTCCACCCCTCCTTTCTTTGAGCAGTGTATAAGATGAGTTCATGCTCTTGATGCCTGGTAGCTAACGCCCTCTGCTCCAAAAAATTGGCATTCTGCTCCCACCTTCTGGATGCTTTAGAGACTGCAACTGTCAGTAAATTTGGGGATTAGAGTAGAAATAATAAAACACATTCCAAGTTGTCTCCTCAGCTCCCTGACCTGGCTGGGGTGCTACAGCTTGCTTGTTTCTGTGATGAAGTCGTTGAAACCTCTCTTTCGACCTGTTCACCTTGGTTTAATACAGCCATTAGACTCTAAATTTTCTACCACATGACAGGTATACTATGTTCATTTTCAAAGTGGGTTTTTCTCTCTTTGTTGTTCTCTGTTTGAGATATTGTGCAGCATACGAGAAAGACTGAAGGCCTGTTCTCCAGCAGATGCATTAGTAGAAGTTAGTGAGGCTATTAGCTTTGTAACGCTGTGCTGAGCACAATTTTTTATTTATTTAATCTTCTAAACTCTATTCACATGATTACGAGTGCTAGAGTCACAGTAGTAACATTTTCAAATAAATGCAAAGTATTTATATATGATGTATAACATAATACACTAGGCTATATTTTCTGGTAATAGAATATAATACCATATGTATTCGTGTAATCTGTAACTGACCATTGCAAATGTAGATATTCCTAATAACAATCAATGCTGCTATGAAAGAAAAATTGCATGAATTAGGAGTTTATTGCCACAGTGAAGGGCAACCGCATGTTCTGATACCACTGTTTGAGTATCCGTGGCAACAGTTGCAAGACATTCCCAGCAAGGAAGAGCAAAGCTTCCTGCATTCCTGGTCGAAGAAGCTGATTAGCTGGGAGTGAATGGACTAGCAAACAAAACTTTTCCTTAAAAAACAAAAACAAAAAAAACAGAGTTAGACATTTAGAGAACTATTTTCTATTCTGTCATATTAATATAAGTTTATTCACCATTTGAGACCTGTGCATGCAGTAGTTGTGGTGAAAGATTACATGGCTGCCTTTTCCATTGTATCCCTGAATTTAAAACTGGAATTAAATAACCATGTTTTTTTTCCAATCACAACCACCTTGTTTTCTGTTTGATGCACATGTTCGAACCTGAGAGACTAACAAGAGCAGTAACAGAGAAACTCAACTATAGTTTTATATCTCACACGGGTTACCTTTGAGTGTAGGACCTTCTTATTGGAGAAGCTTTGAAACTGGCCAACTTTCTGCAGTATGCTGTTGTATTTATCTTGATCACCCGCCAGCTCTGTGGCTTCATTCTGCAGTGTGACAAACCTGTTGTGACAGTGATCGAAAAGTAAACTGAAACTAGATAATGACGGCTTTCAACAGGCTTTGCCTATCCTTTGCATAATATTGACACATTGCTATGTAGTTACCAGACGCCTATGTTGGATTTGGGCTCTTTTAGCTCGCTCCTTATAGAGCAGAGGAGGGAGGAAAGCCTGTGGTTGGTCTTAGAAGCCATCAGAGCATTTACCAGAGTTCTCATCCGTTCATCCCGGTTCCTGCACCAAAAGAACACAGTGTACAAAAAGGCATTCCGACCAGTATTTATCAAGATGTGCAGCTGAGAACCACAACAACCTGACATGCAGTCTCTCACTTTTTCTTTTCAAACAACCCAGATTCAATCTGGTCGTTGGTGGCCCTCTTCATGCTCAGGGAGTCGGCCTTGGCTCTCTCTAGCATGTCTGTGAGGCCTGCTCCTAACTTGGACGTGGCTCTAGTGCTGGGGCTGGAAGGACCCACACCTTGTTGTTGGTACACCACTCATCGTGTTCATACGCATATTCATATGGATATGATGCATAATGCAGATCCCTTTATAACCACTCACCTTTGAGGTTTCTTCTCAAGGTTGGCTATTGTAAAAAATATGTAATGATATTGAGTTCAGAAGAAATTACATGTTACAAATACCCGTAATATTTACTGTGTAATGTATATACGTTTTGCCTCAAATCCTTAAAATTTGCCAACCGTCAACAAAAAATGCCTTTCACAGCAACAAGACTATTGTACAGTATTACTCATGTTTTTATTATTTAACATCTAAACATTGGTTCAATATTGTGAAGTAAGGCTATGTTAAGATTTGGTGGATTCCAGAAGGATTGTGGCCCAGTGGTAAAATCCCCAAACCATATTGTTATACTGAAATGACTAGTTATATAACCATATATATACCTGTGCAAAATGAACAGTATACAACAGTTAGCAAAACCACCGCCACCTTGAAGAGAGCACTACGTACATGGGTTTGGGTGTATGTTTGAGGACTGGAGGGACATGGAATGCAATGTAATGCATGAGAACGGGTGCAGAACACACACTTACCGTTTTCATCCAGGAGCAACGCTAACCATGGGGGCATATCCCCGGTGTCCTCCTGTGTCACCTGCTCCCTCTGGCCTACTTTCCTCCTGGTGCCTGGCAGCCCAGGTTTGTGCCTGGTAAGGTGTCGGAGACAAACAACCCTTAGCTAGTATCTCTGTTTTTTGTATCCTTCTCTTTCACTGATTTCTCTGTGTTTCTCTTACCCAGTTGGTCGAGCAGTTGAAGTCTTGGGCTCTGCAAATCAAAAACAAGAGACTTTTTACACTGTTATTATAATACTATGAATTAAGCTAAAATACAAAACTATAAATATATCTACCACAACCACTGGTATAAAAACGTATTTTATCTGACTAAATTAATATGGGGTTGACCAGGGAAGTTATCTACTACATATCCTGGCATAATGACATATTTTATCTGACTAAATTAATATGCAGTTGACCAGGGAGGTTTTCTTGTCACCTGTATTATTATCATGATAGCTGATAAAGTTGTCCCATACTTCAGGGGTGAGGTGACAGTCCTCGTGGGCTAGGGATACCAAGCGTCTAGTAGCATTCACAGGCGGGTTATAGTAGCTGAGAGAAAGACAACCAAGGTGGAGTGTTTCCTGGCCAAGGTGGTAGAGATACACTGTGGGGCTGTAGAGAGACAGGTGTGTGTGTGTGTGTGTTACCTGTGAGACTGTTTGAGAAGAATGTTGGTTTTCTCTGTGTCTTTCATGATGATGTTGATATAACTGCTGTTAAGAGGAACCTGGAAACATAGACAATAATAATCAGTCTCACATCTTACAGCTCTCTAGCATTCTTACTCAGTCGCAAACCACAGGCCTTGAACAGCACTTTCCCCCAATTCTTCATCAGATTTTTCTCTCTCTGTCTAACCAAGGTCTTGATGTCTCTGTTCCTCATGTGAGTGATGCCACACAACATGGCGTATATCCACTCCAGCTTCTCCGCCAGCAGCTCCTGCTTCCTGTACAAGATCCTCCTGGGAAAGGCAGAGAGAGGGAGAGGAGCATTTCCCCCTGCACAGCACTGAAGAGGGACACGTGGAGGAGGACCACTGGCGATTTGCAGGGTACCTACTGTAGGTTCTCCTCCTCCGCAGGGTCCAGGACCTGCTCGTTCATGGCCATGGACGGTGCACTCCTCGCCTCTTTTTCCACTGGACAAGGTTGATGAGAACGTATTCAGCAATAGACCAGTATGTGTGTGTCACTACCATTAGTTTCACTTACGTGACATGCTCCTGTCTTGAGACGTCTGACACTGGTGCTTGGGAAGAGCCACTTTCTTTGCTGAGGCTGACTTCCTATCCTATTAGGAGAGGAGAGGAGGTTGGAAAGAAGGCAAAGAGAAGCACCAAGCAGAACAGAAAGGTTAGCAAAAACCAAAGGAGATGACTGTGTGCATAGACCTAGAATTGTGAGAGAGAATGAATATCTTCCTTTGAAAAGTACCTGTTCCCTGAGGCAGAAGACCAGAGGGCGACCAGAGCGAACTCCATATCTAACCTCAACCATCTCCTTGAGATGTAGCTTCAGTTGAGTGAAGCCATTGGATGCAAGGGGGTAGTCAGCTAAGACTGGGAACTTGACGTTTTCTTCCTGAAGAAAATACACATGTTTGAGGGCACTAAACATTTTTACATATGAGAACATGTATGGGGGTAGGCACCTAAATTAGTCTGATTCTGTGCAGTTAAAATGATCATGTACTACAAATATTGTTTTTGTAGTTTGGCTTTGTCCATCAATAACTCTAGATTCACAGATCTCTCACCTTCTTTGCTTTTTCTTGAGTGAATTTACATGAGATGACACCCACTCCTGACTTTTTGCCAAACTTTCTTTCCCAGTGTGTCTGGTAAAAAAAAACAACCAAAAAACAATGATGTATATAGTATATATATATATATATATACACATATAAATATACACTGATCAGCCAAAACTTTAAAACCACCTGCCTAATATTGTGTAGGTCCCCCACGTGCCGCCAAAACAGCTGTGACCCGTTGAGGCATGTACTCCATAAGACCTGGTCCTGTGGTATCTGGCAGATGGTAGCAGCAGATCCTTTAAGTCCTGCAAGTTGCGAGGTGCAGCCTCCAAGGATCGGACTTGTTTTTCCAGCACATCCCATAGGTGCTCGATCGGATTGAGATCTAGGGAATTTGGAGGCCATGTGATGGTCCTCAAACCATTCCTGAACAATGCTTGCAGTGTACCAGGATGCATTATCCAGCTGAAAGAGGCCACTACCATCAGAGAATACGGTTGCCATGAAGGGTTGTACTTGGTCTGCAACAATGTAGGTAGGTGGTACATGTCAAAGTAACATCCTCATGAATGCCAGGACCCAAGGTTTTCCAGCAGAACATTGCCCAGAGCATCACACTGCCTCAGTCGGCGTGCCTTCTTCCCATAGTGCATTCTGGTTCCATCTCTTCCCCAGGTAAACGACGCACACGCACACAAACAATCCACATGATCTAAAAGAAAACGTGACTCATCAGACCCTGTGAGCTACTTCCATTGCTCCATGGTCCAGTTCTGATGCTCACATGCCCCTTGTAGGCACTTTCGGCGGTGGACAGGGGTCAGCGGCTACGCAGCCCCATATGCAGCACGCTGCGATGCGCTGTGTTTTCTGACACCTTTCTACCATAGCCAGCACAAACCTTTTCAGCAATTTGTCCTACAGTGGCTCTTCTTTGGGATCGGACCAGATGGGCTAGCCTTCGCTCCCCACGCACAGCAATGAGCCTTGGGTACCCATGACCCTGTGGCAGGTTCAGTTGTCCTTTCTAGGACCACTTTTGGCTGGCACTAAATACTGCCTATTGCATACTGTGAGCCCCACAAGACCTGACGTTTTGGAGATGCTCTGACCCATTCGTCTAGCCATCACAATTTGGCCCTTGTCAAAGTCACTCAGATCCTTACGCTTGCCCATTTTTCCTGCTTCCAACACATCAACTTCAAGAACTAACTGTTAACTTAGTGCCTAATATATCCCACCCCTTGTTAGTTGCCATTGTAACGAAATGATCAATGTTATTCACTGCACCTGTCAGTTGTTTTAATGTTATGGCTGATCAGTGTATATTACATAAACTAGCTCAGAACTCACAATCAAAATCAATCAAATGTAATGAACAAATGTAGCCACGTAGTCATGGTGATGGGTCTGGGTTAAGATAACCTTAAGTAACTCTTGGTCTTGTAATGACAGCCAGCTTGAGCACAGATCAATGTTGTCATAGCACAGCATCCCCACAGTTTTATAAGGTCTAGGCATAAGACAAGACACAAAAATAATTTGTTTGTGATTATAAGGTGAAAAAAACCAACATTTTAACAAATGTATCTTGAGAAGTGTTTTGTGGCAAAATACTGAAAAGAGAATGTGTTGCCAGCCACCGGTTAGCAGGGGAGAAGAAGCCTTGGTGCAACAGCTGCTGTCGTCTTTCAAAGGTCTTCTTAGCCTGGCCTTCTTGAACAAGGACATACTTGGTATCATTTCTTGTGACCACCTTCTCGGATTGGTAGCTTTCCACTTGAAACGAACAGAATACAACACCATAAGTATATTTCACACCCTTTTAAGCCATCATAGCAGCAGCTATCATATTCGGCTGCATTAATGATCATGATGACAAATAAATGGGAAGGCTACCCTTCTTGTAGTCAGAGGAGAACTTGTGTTTGATGAAGCTGATGACTTCTTGGTCTTTGTCATTCAGTGGGTGATCTAGCTGAGCTGTTACTCTTCTACTATCTTCTGCCATCAGGATATGTAACAGTTGAGTCGCTACAAAGGGAATAAGTAAGAGTGAAGGTAGTCTTTGACTTCTCTGTGCTGGGGGTATGTGCTAAGTCTATTTTGGCTTGCAGTTGTCTTTTTTAACGTCCAAATTGAATATTTATTTTGGAGACAAACTTAAAATACAGTTTCTGTAGCAGAGCAGCAACATATTGAATAATAAAAATTCCTCAACAATTGTATTGTTTGGGACAAAAAAAACTGCTTCCAACTGTCTCAGGTGTCACGTTTCAAAATCGATATCTCATTTAAAAACTACTCTAACAAATAAGACTAATATTATTACTATAAACTGATATTGTAAAATTGCCTATGACCACACATCCTCCTCAACTGACAACTACACCTGTAGAACAAGTTTTCTTCTGTTAAATCAAACAAGTCCGCAAACCAATTTAAGGTGAGGTCTTACCTTTTGACGAAATACATTTTCTGGCGTCTTCTAAAGACCACTTGTCACAGCAGTAACCACGTCATAAAACACTTTTGATAATTCTAAACTCTTGAATGAATTGAAGTTATAATACTTTGGCGAAACCACTTATGGGTGCTTTAGTCCTTTTATCAAAATTGTCTTAGCCCTTATAAGATACACGTTTTTCTGCTGGTGGGGCTGCGTGCGAGCGAGTGCAACACATACTTTACTCCACTCTGAACTATGATATTACAAGCCACCTGTCTCATAAACAATCCTGTTTATTCAGTGTTGTTGATTCTTTTCTTAAAGCCACTGTTGGCAACATTTTTGTATTAACGTGTTATCATTACATTTCTACAATTTGCATATTGTAATGTCTATGGGAGAATGAAATAACTGCCTTTCAGACCAGTTCTCTTGACAGTCTCATTCAATATAAAAGTTGTCTGCCGCCGGGCGTGATCTCCCACGAAACTGTGACATTTGCTTTACTGCAGAAGCAAGTGCGTCACTAAATCAGAAAGAGATGCCCATACTTAGAATATAGTCGTTGATCATGTTAGAATATGCACGACCACGATAAGCATTCGGCATGTCTTCTTTGCAATTGCAATGGTTTGGAAAAAGAATTATAGCAAACAAACTGTAGAGGCCGCTATAAGAAACTACCTGCAGCTGCTTTAAATGTGCCACAAAAGACAGGAAAATTAGAAAGCTGAGAGAGATATGTTGCACTGGTTGGTTTAAATGCATTAACAGATCTGGTAAATATATCTTCTGTTCTTTTACCAATTAAAATCTTTTATTCAGTAAAAGGGGAATGATAATAATGTATTCTGGAAGGTAGTGTGATTTTGACTAAGATTTCTGCTGATATGGTTGATGATGCCTTGATTTAACGTCAATGTTAGCTTTAAACAGTGAGCCGTGTGTTTGTGGTCAAACACTACAGATATATGCAATTCCATAAATATGTTATTCTGAGCTGTTTATGTTAGCATGTCTTTTCATTGTATATTGTCAGCTTAATGAAACATTTCATTTTGATTCTCAGTGAGTGGTTTGCACTGTTGTTAGCCTGTAGGGAAAACAACAAAAAAAGGAACCAAGTGATTTATTTTAATTGTTGACTAGTAATTGTAAAGTGTTATGTTTGCTTATATTTTTTTAATCTGTAATTCTGAAGTTATGCTGCTTAGCCAAGCAACACCCATATCAGGTGTGGTTCCAAATGCATTGGCAACTAAGGAGCTTGCCTGGTGTTACATCTTGTGGCCACGCATTAAGACGTGGCCACAATTTAGTTATCACATTCCCACGCATTATTAACTCGTGACCACGACTTAGTATCACTTTCCCACGCTTTTTTAAGTCGTGGCCACAAATTATTGATTTTGTGGCTACGCATTACTAAGTCGTGGCCGCGATAATATTTTTCCCACCTGTTTCACCAGGGGGGGTCCTTAGAAATGGGCTTCCATAAGGTAAGAAATAAAAGTAAGGATAGTAACACTAAGATTAAGGTTAGGTATACAATTCCTGTATATTCAGTGTTGTTGATTCTTTTCTTAAAGCCACTATAGGCCACTTTTTTGTATTGTCTTATTATTTTATAAATAAGCATAAAATGATTCAGACGAGCAGACATGGGGGCCTGTCCAATCCTACCGCTTGAGGGCGTGTCTTTCCAAGAAAAGCAGTGGGATCCATAATAACATGTAGAGTATTTAATTAGTCTTGATTTACTGGCAAAGTGAGTGTGACAACCCCTGGTTTGTGAAATCAAGCCACTAGAGGGAGATATTGTATGGTATGCCGACTCATTCTCCTGATCACCTTCTAAAATATGTTTTGTTGTTATTCCTTGCTGTGTTTATGTACTTCACCGTTGATACTAAATAAATCAGTTTTGAAGCCTGCTTTTGGAGTGTATTCCCTTCAAATGAACTGCAATGTGTTTGTGTGTAAATGTTGCTGAGACAACCTTCCCACCAGCTGGATTTTGTTGTACTGTTTGGTCATTTCTCTGGCAGATCTGCGGTGAACAAACTTGATTGTAGAAACCTGGCTTCAGACTTAGATTCCCCCCACTCCTTTTCCAACCTTTCATGTGGGGGTCAGCTGATCTAATGTTTCAACAGGATACCTCCAGCACCACCCTCAGACATTGTCATCATCTTCGCATCCTCCCTTTTTCGTTTCCCACCCATTCTGGCCTCCCCCTATCCTCCCATTATTGCTCCCTTCCTCACTCCAGGCCTATGACTCATGAGCAAATCCCCTTTGTATCAACGTTTCCAACCATCCAAAAATAAGGGAAACATCAAGGCTAATTATAAGCACATCTGATGTTGGACACTGGAACAAGTAATAGTGCTACATTTTACCCTGATGCTTATGTACATTTTAGATTTTTGGCAAATGTAGGCAATCTGCAGACATTTTATAATACAATAAAATACCAGTTTAATGAACTTTGATGCAGTGTGATGGAGTGTTATCTCTGAAGCTACAGCTTTACAGTTGTACTGCATGCAGTTCAATGCATTTGGAAATGTGCACTGTGTGTTGTCTACAGACTTGGTTTAGCCATGTGCAAAGTGCTTGCAGATCTCTATGCCACCCAAGAATGTTGGACCCCCTTCCTCTAGCCAGGCAGTGTCTCTGTATCAGCCACACAACATGGGCCCATAATGGCTCACATGAGGTTTCATTTCCAGCTCTTTCCACTGGCATCAGGCTCTTATCATGTGGTTTGGAATTGCCGTCGCTAGCGCACAGCTCACAGTTTCCACAAATATGTCAACCAGACAAGGCCAGGAGGGATCCAAAGGCATTGTGTCTGCAATTTAATGTTGTCGGCCTGTGTGTGAGTGTGTTTGGGCATGAGTGTGTCTATGTGTGGGGAGCTGTAATAGTGTGTGCACCCCCCTGTCCCTCTCCTCACATCTATTTTTTAAGATTATCCTTCTGTCTTATCTTCTCTTCTTTTTCACGCTTCCTGTTCTCCGAGCAGATCTTGTTGCCTCTTGTGCTGTGGGGTAGTCTTTTTATTTAGAATACAAAGCTACAAATTCAATGACATTTTAGCCCAAGTATTTACTTTGGTTTTATTATATACAAAGGTATTGCTAGTCTATGGGATGGTTAAGGAATTTGCTCGTCTCTTGACATCCAAAAGGCTCAATTAGTCTAATGACACCCAACTCTGATCTCAAAATAAAAGGTAAGTGGACTGGAAATTTACATTGTTCATTAAGCCTTTATGACAATCCATCACCTTCAAATGGAGTTGGCAACAAGCCCCCATATCGCAGATGTTTCACATCGGCATCCCCCCAAAACTCTTACTTCACCTCTGGGAAACTGCAGCCCAGTGGGTCGGGTGTGACCCCACAAAAGAGAGCCCAGATGTACATAGTCAACCCAGCACAAGAGCGCACTAAGGCAAAAATGCAACCCACATCACAGAGGCGTAACAGTTGGAACGGCTAGCTGCTCATGCGCAGTTTGAGGGGTAGTACGGGGGTAGTAAAGCCCCCTCTGTTTCAGTCAGTAGCATGGTAGAGCTGTTGTTCTCCATTCATTGTCTAGGTCTCTGACGTGGACACAATCACAGGAGGAGAAATTAGTAGGACGTTGTATACTGATGAAAACTATTAATTTGACCATTTGTGTAAAGTTTAGAAGAAATACCTAATTATTGTCAACTCCAGGAATAACTGATAAAGACCATCGATGTAGCACCATATTTTAGTCAAATGTTTGGTGTTATATTATTTAAAAATGTAACGGGAGTGAGGCTAGCATAATCATTTGATAAGGTTGCTTAAGCTGCATGTCACTCTTAACGGCATCATTCTTTTCATTTTTGTTGTAACGTTTGATTGTTAACCTTATGATACAGGAAAGACAAATCTTCACTCCCAACTCTTAACTCTCAACTCTCAACTTAACATCCGGAATGGAAGGTGCTCGCTTGAAAACCCCAATACCATTTATGCAATCAACCCAAATCCATTAAAAATGTAGTTTTATAAAGTGGTGTCTTTGATTATGACATAATGGATAATTATAACACCATATCCTGTGTGTTTGGAGAAATCTCGCTCACTCATATAGACACTCCCAAATGCATACACACAAGCATACATTCCATTAACAATTATTCTGATGCATTTACCACTATGAATCATCATCAACCATGTTCCTAGCTTCTCCTCATTATGACCACTTACGTAGAAGACTACAGATACATGACACATAGTAAAAACTGCCCCTAATGTTTGAAGCTAATGTGACCATTTATGGTCAAAACTATGATACAGGAAAAAGGGGTTGAAAGAAGAGAAAACACCTCACACACACACACACACACACACACACATACACAGACACAGGAAGAAAACAACAGAGAACAGACAAACTAAGAGAAGAGAGAGAACAGGCTCTCCCTGGCCAGATGATCTTATCTCAGACACCACAGTGGAATGCTGAATCCACCACTGAGGCAGCGCTCATCATTTGGCCAACTGATAGCCCGAGTCACCCAGGCCTGCCAGGGCTGAACGTTGGCCAGAGCATGCAAGCTGACACAGTTGGTTACCAAACAGGCTGGGAAATCTCCCTGTACAGTATGGCTAACAGTAAGACAGAGCTGAACTGGTGAACTGACTAAGTTGTAAAGTTTGTCAAATCATAGCCTTAAAATGCGTTTGTGTTGTTTAGTTCAGTGTTGTGAAGAAGACAGTGGACGTTGGGTATATGATCATGTCAGTCTATGAGTCATGGGTTATCTGTGCCACTGGGGTTTTTAGAGCAACAAACCATGTTGTGATTACAATAGGTTTTATGATTTTGACCTGATTTATTTTGACCCTTGCGTACCATTAAATCTCTCCAAGAGAAGAATTTAACCTCGTCTAAAATGTGAACTTTTACTGACCATCAGTAGAGCTTAACATTGCTGGTATGATAAGGATTCAAGGATGGCATGTGAAAGGCCTCATTCCTCAGCTGAATGCTATCGGTTTGAGCAAGGTCAGCATTGCTCATGATGAGGAATACAGCTAGGTGCAACGAATAATCGTCTCCGTAAGGATGTGGCTGAGGAGGCAAGAAGAAGGGCTAATTAATGTTCAGTGTGTGTTTGTGTGTGTGTGTTTGTGTATGAGTGTGTGTGTGTGTGTGTCTGTGTGTGTGAGTGTCTGTGTGTGTTTGTGTGTATGGTCTGTTCTTTTCATATGCACGTTTGTGTGCAGTGCTAAGTGTTGGTGTGTCACAGTGAATATTGGAATTTCCTAGCTATAGAGTTCGAGCCCAGCTGTGTTAATCAGTGTTAATGTCTGTGTGTAGTGTGTTCACATTTTGTCAGGGAGGTAAGGGTTAAAATGCTGTCCTGACTTGGAATTTCACTTAAGGCGCCACGTCTGTAGGAGAGAGGTTCTTCTTTTCCAGTGTACGTGCTGTGGGGAGGAAGCTGCTGGAAATGGAAAGGATACTGTTCATCCACAGTACCAGACTGCATGAGATGTTGTCCAACAAAATGGCTCCTGTGGCAAATATCTTGACGTAGTTACACTTCATTTGTGTTAGGATTATTATTAGAGCTAGCATGTTAACGATTATTTTATCTTAAGATATATTTACATAAAACACAGATGAAATGTTTATTTAATGTCTCCACTCGAATGGTTCG
Organism: Galaxias brevipinnis; assembly: GCA_036023535.2. NCBI lineage: Eukaryota > Metazoa > Chordata > Actinopteri > Galaxiiformes > Galaxiidae > Galaxias > Galaxias brevipinnis. The sequence goes on from JAVQIZ010067068.1 coordinate 27,286, forward strand.
CTTCTAGGATATCCTGAATTCAACTTAGGTGAACCCAGTGGGTGATTCCCTGTGAATAGCATTACGGGGGTGAGCTACAGGAAGCATAAAATGTCCCCTGGACTCAAAGTGAGCCAATCTCCCTTAAACTAGAGAACAGCCGAGCTAGAAATATTTAGCGATATCTGAAGTACCTATCGGTTTTCTGTGTTCATGTAAACTTGTGCGTGTGTGTGATTCTGTGTGTGTTGGTTACCCGTCCAGATAAGTCCTATGTAAACTATGTCTAACACTTCCACTAATCTTCCTCAGAGACAAGTCAAGTTCCTTCAAGTTGTTTTTGTACGATCTGAACCACTGCTGGTGAGATGAAGGCAGTTGTCCAGTGGGAGCTGCTGTAGGAGTTTGAGTGGAGGTCTGTCCTAGATGGGGAGAATTCATTACATGATTTGAAATCCCCCCAGGACTTGCTGAGATCCCAGGAAAGCTGAGAACATAATAGTGTCTAATCGTCATTGCAGTCATGCTGTTTTATTAAGGCTGGTTTAATTTCATCTATTGTTAGCCCTCTGAGAACGGTACAGAGCAGCAGAATACACACTGTCAGAGATCTAGGATCCCCCACTCACCGTAGAAATGTATACAAACACTGAGTTAGAGTGGAGAGAGTCCACTGTCATCCCTACTATGCGTTAGCAACCGTTTTCTTCTTAAACAGAAGGTTTACAAGTTGTCTGGCACAATCCCAGGCAGTTCATTAAGCATTCCTCAGTCATTTGTACCGCTGCTTATTTTCCTGCAACCGCTATTTGAAAGACCTGTCTCATGCATATTTATTTAAACAAAATAATTTATGTAAGCAAACTTAACAAATATATTGCAAAAAAAAATTACCCTGTCACCTACAGACTGACACATTTCAATTCAACCAATCAAGCTTGTCTGCTCCTGCTGTACATGGTCACATGAGGATGTTCAGTTGCCATGTAGTTTATTACAGATATGGAGAATTCGACTTGGCAATTATCATGGAGAGCTTAATTGTTCCAACGGTTGGTAATGTAGGCCTGAATTTTCCCTGCCCGTATAACAGCCTTCTCTTGCGGTTTACTCTCTCCCATTTAGAGCAGGAAGGGTGCTCTTTTATCTGTTTTCCTGTGCTCTGAAACGTAGTGTTCGTAAATGACCCTTGCCTTTAATGACCACTAAAATGGGAACCCCCTCAGAAGGTAAACAGGAAACAACAACAAAGTGCTTTCATTAGCTAGGATTAAGTCACACACACAATTTTTATTAAGATTATACTTGTAGTTTTCATTTATACTGTTGTGGTGCAGACTGTTACATGGAGAATGCATCATTTTTATAGGCACACAGCCCACTCACCTCCCTCACTCAACTTCTACTGATTGATCGAGTTCAAGTCAGGGTAGATGGAGAGGGTTACTGTGCGTTGCTATGCTCCACTATTTTTCTTAACTCATGTTGACTTTTTCACGACTGCTTGGTTTTCCAACAGAACCCTAGCAGCATCCCACTGCAAGGTGTGCTGGAATAACCCCAAAGCAGAAAACAGGAAGTCAGGCCAACTTTATGGTTTTCTCCTTCTTCATTCTCATTCTCGTTAACTTACAAAGACTATTTATTTCATTTACCGTTTTCTTAACATGACACCCCGTGAAAGCTTTTGTATTTAATGTAATGCTTTATAGTTAAGTCATTGCACTGCAAGCTCTTTTAGATTTTTCGGCAGTTGTTTTTCAATTGTTTGTTTATTGGTGGGATGAAAATATGGAATTGGTCATTGAGTTCTCTGTAAAACGTTCCTCCTGATGTCAAGAATCTTTGGAGGAATAAGTCGCTGTTAGATAGCACGTAACAGTTTCAATATTAAGCTATGATTTTAAGACCTACACAGACTTTTCTGTCAATACATAGATTATCTGAAGGAAATTCATAGTTTTTTAATGCACTTTTCTCTCTACTACATTGCCTGTTACTTTAAATTCAAGCCCCCAACCTTACATCCATATACTGTCCCAATCTGACTGGGATTGCATTTTCTTACAGCTGCTGTTCTTCGAAAGTTGACACCAATGTGAGTGTGTGTGTGTGTGTATGTGTGTGTGTGTGTGTGTGCGTGTGTGTGTGTGTCTCTGTGGCTTTGTGTATGTGTGTGTACGCACAGGCTCCCAGTTTTTCCCAAGAGAAGTTGTCTGTTTGTTCACAGTAAAGGACTGCTGACTGGCTCAACACCCCCTGAAGGGATCCAGACTTCAGATTTATTGATACAGAGCATTGAGCTCTCGTCTAAGCCCCTCTGCCTGAGCAGGATTTCCAGATACACCGCACTGTATCCTCGTAGGACCAAACCAAAATGGGATTACATTAATGTTTCTTTGCTTTTATAACTTCATTGGTAGACCTTTTCATTACCTACACTTCTGAAAGTACGCCTTGATTCTCGGACGCCATGGGTCTTTCGTCTGGGTCAATGTGGATTTATGATGCACATAATGTCTGTATTCCAATGACCTTGCTTGCAAGTGTGCATCTGTGTGAAAAATGGAGTTTGTTTATGTATAGTGTGTGTGTGTGTGTGTGTGTGTGTGTGTGTGTGTGTGTGTGTGTGTATTTTGTAGCTTAGGTATTCAGGACGTTCAAGATCTTTAAATGTATCCATACGAGTTATGAAAATCTGTAACTGGGTTATCATAGTTTAAACACCAGGACTGTCTTATTCTCTGTGGATGTGCCTTGCAGCACTTGTCAGCGATGTCTGTTTCATCTACTGAAACAGAACAAACACTTGAGGCTTTTTAGAGGTGGTAGACGCCATATGCAGAGTTCCAACAGTCTAGATTCTGGAGCAATTCCACCAATCCAGCGCACCCCTCAACAAGAGATCTATCATATTCTAAAAATGTGGGTCCATGGGGAAAATGCACTACTACTACCTACTGCAAATGCTGCAAGGCTTAGCATTGAGTAGTTTGTATTTATACAATAAATTGTACACCTACTTTACTTTGACTATTCTGTCAAGCAGGTTGTGGGCTAATATCAATTTAGCTACTCAATAGTACATGTATACTAAATCAATATGACAACAATTATTTACTTCCTGTGGCAAACCGCTTTTATGTTGTGATATCTGAGAGAGTGCAAATGGAAAAGAAATTAAAGCTAATGGCTCACAAAAGTAGCCTTTGCAAGAGATATACGCAGCAGTTTGACCACCCACCAAAAAGCTTTGATGCAGGAATCGTGTTTCTTTTATGAGCGTGTGTTACATTCTATTTGCTAATGCTCCCTATGTGTTTTCTGTCTTTAGTTGATTTCCATTCAAGAATAACCTTGCTAGCTCTGGCCATAGAAATCAAAGATAGAAGTTAAATAGCATGCTGTCTCTCCTATTTTTTTTAGATGAGATGTACAGTAGCTGAATGTTAGACTCAAAATGTTTAAACATGATTTCCACACATTCATTATTTCCATTCCCACACTCTACTAGCCTCCCATTGTGTGTATGCTAGTGTTATGGAATTTCAGAGACATTTTCATCAGGGAAAGAAGAGGTCATCCAGCCTCGTCATCATGAAAACATAGTGCTCTGTGTCTGTCTGTGTGTCTGTCTGTGTGTGTGTTTTATGAATTCAGAGCTTGTTTGCTTCAAGCAACCGTAGCTGTAATTGGGCCATGTGCAGGGCAGAACGTTTCCAAAAAAAAATAAAACGTCTCTTCATCTGGTAATGTACTTCAAATAAACCTTAAATCTGCGAGGCCGCATTGCTAAAACTTCCATCAAATGTTTTACTGTAGGTTCCCCAGAAACTATCAGACAGCTATGGTTCTTAGAGACTACTCAGGTCTTTGGCCTTCCCTTGAGCCGACTGCATGGAATCCCAGCCATGCCTTCGTCATACTTCACCAAGTGTTCTGACCTCCTGCAAAGGGATTCAAGGCTGGTTTTTGTGCTTGGCTCTGGAAACAATTGAGATTGTCCATGGTGAAATGCTCCGTGGCCCTCAGTACAAACAGACCTACAAGGCAACAGTGAAATCATCAGACAGGTGTGTCTGTTGAATCCTTCACTTGGCAGGTGATTAAGAGGAGGCTTAGCGCAGGTACTTACATCAGTGTTTGTATAGCACACTATAACATTGACATGGTTTTGGCCTTGAAGAGGGATAGGAGAATAATATGGCATCATATGGTGATGACAGTTTCTTGATTCGTGGTCAAGTTTGGGGGGGGAACTTGCACATGGAAACGATCAGCTGATAAAGGGCAGGGGTCACAATTGATGTACACATGCTTATGCATTTACTGTATCTGAGCAGGGCATGTTCTTGAACTAGCATTGTACATGAATCAAAATGACAGAAGGTTTTCAACAAATAATGAACTGAAAAGTTTCTTCATTTGACTATTTTTTTAAAAGTTTTTAAGTTTTATCAACTACATTGTTTACAAATTAAGAAAGTATTGTTCCCAGACACAGTTTTGATGAACACAATGCATGTTCTTGTCATGCCTTTCCACGAGGCAGCTGCTGTCTTCCACAAGTGTCAAGCTGCACCATCGTGGCTCTTCAGCTGCGAACAACAGACGGGAATGGTTCATCCATTTATTTCTGGATGACTCCAATTGCTCATGTATAACCAATTACATGTTTACAGTGTTAACCAATTACAGAGTTTAACCATCCCATTTACTATACTATCACATGCAGCTGTGCTTCTGTGACAAAGGGGAAATAGATGTAAGTTCAGTTTAGGAGCGTTGCACGTACTTTAGCTTAACCAGGCACTACACAAGTCAGTGAGTTTTACAACATCAGACATCTGAAAGACATATGCAGAGCATGGTACCAAGAAATAATATCAAACCTTATTTTAAATCATGCAAGATGGAAACTAGCAGTTTTTATACATATGCTCTGCTTTATTAAAACTTGTGGACTGAATCACATAAACTAAGGGTAGAGAATATAGAAAGTTTGCAAGTTGTTTCTGCGTCTGTAGCACAGTCAGATTTGGTCTGCCCACTGTTGAGACCAAGGGACAGATAGAGGATAGTGGTGACCTACTACCTGGACCCTGGTTTCCAAAAGTCATGCGTTCAAATCCCAACTGGGAACACCACTGCTAGTGTGCCCTTAAGCTTAATCCAAGGCACTTAACCATATATTTCTCCAGGGGGACTGCCCCTGTAATCTCATTGTAATCTCGTTGTAAGCATGTGCTAAATGAAAAAATAAATGTTTTATTTTCCATTGTCCAAGGTCTCAGATGTAATTGGACAAATCACACTAGTTGAAGTTGTTTGTGAGACTATGCATCCTGTCAAAACAGGAAACATGAGCAAAATAGGTTGGCTGTCTCAACAGTGAGGTCAGAATCAGGCAGCTGGATCGCACAATTCCTGTGTTATCCAAAAACCAAAATCTTCTAGAAGTTCCAAGTTTAAATTGTGTAGCAAGGAAAAATGGGGCCCCTGTTTGACAGCTACCAAACAGATCTTTTACCCTTTTTTTTTAACAGTCTGATATGCCAAAATATTTGATTTGCACATGCGTTTAATTATGAAAGAAAAATATCCTGGTCACAAACCAAGCTTTTACATATATGTGTTGAACAATTATTGTTGCAATCAAGTTGTGTTTTTAAAACTAAAATGGATACCAGACATGGCAATGAAACCAACTTCAAAATCTCTGTAATCTCAGTTCAAAAAACATGTATAATGGAAAACATATGCATGTCTTGCATTCAATTCAGTGTGAAACAACTTGAATAATATTGGAGGACTTTTGAGAAGAGTTTGTGTAAATACTGTATATATGTTTTTTTTCTTCCCTGGGTGAAATGCATTACAGGGCGGTTCATACCTCGAGGGACGTGTCCACCTCTCCATGTTTACGCATTCTGTTTTCTTTAGCATCAGTGGAACAGACGGTGGTGGGCAGGGAGGGGACGTGTCAGCATCTGGATAAGACTGGTCAAGAGTGCTCCAGCCAAAATAAACCCTCCCATGTCATATCGAAGGCAACACATTTGCTCTGTACATTTACTGCGGGGCAACGGCTGGTAAACATCCACGATACATTTATATCCAACGTCAAACACCTCTTTCCCTACGGCGGAATATCATTCTATGTATGTGTGTGTGTGTGTGTGTGTGGGTATGTGTACATGCCCTGTGTTTGATCATTGAACGGGCGTTCGTTTGGAGAGGGTATGGGAGGTGTAGTTTGGGCGATCCTCTGCCCTCCTCCTTCAAACCAACCCAGGGGCACAGCTTGAGGTGCAGGGCCCAGTCCAGGATGAATGAACAATATCTAGTGGCTCTAATCCTCTGATTTCCCTTCCATGACGTCAACAGTCTACTACTTTTCTTGGCTCCATTAGCCTCTCTCCCTGGTAGGGCAGTTATCCTGTAAAGTTAGATGGCATACAACATGACAACATTGGCCTGGCTCACTGGCGTGTTTCCTCATCAGCTGGCAGCACAAGCGCTTTTGTTGAATTTCCCCAAAAACTGCTGAAAAATCAACATCGCATATACAAACATTTTGTAACACACCACAACTTGAAACTGTCTGAAGAACAAAGATCCAACAAAAAACAAGAGCAGTTACGAGAACATCTGTGTAGTTACGAAACCATGCATGTGAGAAATTGGTCCTTTCAACAAGATATTAGGAGGCAGACAAAATATATATGAACAGATGCTCTGTTTAGTGTTGCCCAATTGACTTAGAGGGACTGGTGCATTATTTATCCCAGGATCTAGTAGAAAACAGTCAGATTGTCAACCCCCCAGTGCCAGCCTACCCTAAAATAGAAAACACCACCTTTGACCCTTTAAGAGACTCTGGCTTTGTCAAGTGGCTCTAGAATGGTGGACACTAATTCACCAAATTGTGAACTGGGCGGTCCTTGTCAATCACAGGAGTTAGGTGAATGGAGCGTTTTTTTTTTCTGAATTACAACAGGGCATAGGGGGAGATGTAAGTGTAGTTAAAAAATCCTTTCTGCAAGACCATCCTTAAATAAAATCGAAACCCTTTGGGCCGAAGTACCTTTTTTGGTGTGGTCACACTTTGTCAATACCGATGAGAAACCTGTTTTCTATCTGTTGGATGTAATATACATTACAACACACCATCAAATATATGCACGATTCTATTTGCACTTCTAAGATGAATAGTGGAACAGTTTATGCTAATCTGGAGTATAAAGCTGGTAGGTATATCTGTATTACATCTGCTCACACCACATATCTGTTAGATAGCAGCTAGATTTGATTTGATAGAGGAAATACCACACATTATGCCCTCACAGTCACCAAGACTATAGATCAGTGTAATTCTTCACTTGACATTTTGACAACTGCACTGTACTGTACGAGTTTACAGAGCCCTCAACATATGCCTGGCCCTTTCATTTACATGGCAACATTATATCTAGAATAAAACGTAAGAAATTTGTTTTCATTCCTGTCTTATCAAGAGGCACAGATTATGTATCGACCACCATAAGTAAACTGCTGGCAGAATCAGACCCCTACATTAATCTATATTAATCTTGCTTTTCTCACAGTTGTCCCACTCTGAACTTGTTCTGAAGCATTAAAAATGCCGGTCTACAAATGGGTCAGCATGAGCTTGCAGTTAGGGGAGATTACACCCCAGAGCCCAAAAGCCACCTTGTAACTGACCACAAGGCCTTCTTTTTGGAACGGTTAAGCAGATAGGTCAACATATGTGTTGATTTTTTGCTTTCTAGTCAGCTTCTGTGTCTCAGCCTTGCTTCTCACAAGAAGTGACTAAGCTGCCACCTACATCAGACAGAGCCCTGGACTGCTACCCATGCTCTAATTCCCCACTACCAATCTTGGGTTTCTCATACTTTGTATTTGGGCCAATCAATTGAGCCATATGAACTAGAATAAATAAAAGTTCTATAATCTGGACAAAATGCTGAATGCTTGTCACTGGGGGATGTAGGCTGTTAGTCGGGGAAATATGAAATTAGGGACAAATCAGGATAGCTCTTCCACATTAATACACGTAAGCACCTAAATCGGTTAAGA
>JAVQIZ010067106.1:0-21466 GCA_036023535.2 Galaxias brevipinnis
TGTGTGTGTGTGTGTGTGTGTGTGTGGTTGGGGGGGGGGGGGGGTATGGGGTTGGGTGTATATCTCCTGAGTAAAAAGTCATTTGGTTCCCAAAAGGATTCAGAGCTTTTACCCAACAGCTGCACTTTCAGGCTAGTGGGTCCCTGGGCATAGGCATGAGTATCTGCAACCTGTAGAGGGCACTGTGGCTCCATGCTTGTTTCAAGTAAAACGGCAGAAGGAAAGGGTGGCGGAGCTGCCCCTAAATTTTTTAACTAAATCCCTTTTCTAGGATTGCTCCAGGTGACCGTTGGAAATCCCATGGTGTTTTCATACCACGGTGCCTGGTCCTGCAACCTCCGTAGCTGGAGAGACAGCTGAGAAAGAAGTAGCGAGGGAATAGAAAAAGGCTTGTGTCTTAAGACACATCTCAGTGCATGTTTTGACTTGCTAGACTCTACAAGGGTAACAGTGAGTAGTGTGTTTTTGAGCCTGTGTCTGTGTGAGAGAGAGAGAGTGACGGAACTAGAGAGAGCGACAGACCGAGAGAAAGAGAGTGTGGATTCTAAGTTTGTCACTGAAAGAAAGAAAGAAGGAAAGAAAGAGAAAGAAAGAAACAGTCAGTGATCGAGACAAAGGCGATGGGGGAGTCAGTCCCACCGGCTCCTTACTGGCCTTTGGGGGAGAGTTTGTACGGAGGGGAGCGGGGGGATTGAGGGGGAATCAACCCCCCTCTCCCCTGACTGTTTCACTGCACAATTCCACATCGCTGTCAGCTGGTGCTCCACTGGCCTTCACAATACCCTTCTTTCAGCACCAGTCCATTCGGAGCGTTTCTGTTCTTCCCTCCCTCCCTCTCTCTGTTTTCTTCAAATCCTGCATTTTGGCAGCTAATCGGTAGCTCGGTGGATGATGTAAACCTTTGTTAAAAAAAGTGAAAGTCAGTCATCTACACCAAGACCCAGAGAAGTGTGCACCTTTGCAGAAATGCTGATGGGAGGCTAAGCCTGCGGTTGCCAGGTTTCCCCGGCTTTTCAGGCTCGTCTGCTAGACAGACCACAACTACGAATAGGTGAATGGTGTAGAACAGGAGAGCTTAATTTGCTCAGAGGGATGTAATTTTCTTTCCCGTAATAATAAACTATTGTTATTTTCAGACTTCTCAGAAGTAGAGTTTCACTGCTTTAGAATATGTATTGTGTGTGTATATTAATGTAGAAACGTATGCGTATATTGTCTTAATTGCTTAAAGAGAGCAAGATCATTGGAGTAAGGCAGTGCAATATGTCAATCTGATAAACCAACCTCAGTGTATGGTTTTAATTGAACACGCTCCACTTGTTATGCAATCATAATGAAAATCTATTTTATGTATTGGACTCGATCAGCAATCAACAGCCGTTCTCCAAGGGCTTGACTACCACGCCATACAGTGAAAAGTCACCCCAGCACATTTATATAGAAGTTTAACTGGACCCACTGATGAAATAGATCTCCCCTCTGTTGACTTTAGAGATTTAGTGCTTACTGAAAAGATTAGGGGATGAGGCTTTGTCACTAGCCAAAGGCCTACGGCGTGCCTTTCTATGTTTTACCAATGCAAATTGGTCAACTAAAATATCTAATATCTAATACATAAGCATATTTTCAACATTGGTATATAGCATGTTGGATGCTAGTGGGCTTGAGCTGCTATATTTAGAAGATAATGTATCCTAGTTTACAGTTCCCAGTATGCAGTGTTTATCGGCTAAGAGAAGATTGTGATCTACCCTGCTTCCTGACAAGGTGAACAAATAGTTCCACTTAAAACATGCTGGTTGGTAATATTGGTTTTCTAAAAACACCCCCTCATTGAGGATTGAAGTATGACCGAATAGTTTCAACAATGTTGGTAATTGCAGATGTTGGCAGGGGAAGAATGGCCTGAATCAATTTAACCAATTTGCCGGTCTCAAAAGTATAACGCTCGGTTTATAAAAGACCTTATTTTGTGAGTATGCTCATTTTAATTTTTTTTCTTCTTCAAACGCTGATGGGTGCTAGTCGGCTAATTTACATGTGAAAAATTTTACTTTGGTAACAAACCATCCATTAATTCAACCCCCTCAGCAAGGCCATAATATGTCTAAGAGAGACTAAAGGGATGCAGAGAGATAAAGATAAAGGACTATAAGAGAGCCAGCCAAGAGGTAGCTAGGAATGCTCCTGAGTGGTAAAGCGGTGACTGGCACACGAGATGGTGGAGCATAGTGCCGCGGGGTTCAGAGGGCTGCTTATGCAACGTAGACACACACGAGCTGATAACTTGTTGTGATGGAAGGAGGACGACAGTGAAACCTGATTATGAGAGTTGTGACCTCAAACCAACTGCGTTTTATTTGAGCTCCCTTGGCTGTGTGTCGCTGTAATGGGATGATGGCCCTTGCCATTAGCATGATGAAATGGACAAATAAGTGACTTTAGTGAAGCCCGCTCAAGTAAGGGGCTGCTGTTTAACCGGCCTTTGATGGGACAGTTGGCTATGGAAACAATTTAATCTCTTTAATAGAATCTACCCCCCACCTTCACATACACACAAAAAAGAATGAGGGGTTTTGATATGGAAGAGAACAAGCATTTTGTATTTATAGCGAGACAGACTTCCTGGTGCCGTGGTTGGCATCGCAGTTTCGGTGCGTGCTCCAGACGCAGGTTGGGAGACTGTCCCTAAACTCTAGCGGCTGAGCCAGCGTTCACATTTTCATCATTATTTCTCATTGTGCTCTGTCTTATTGCGCTAACGAAACTTTTCCGCGGACCAAGGAAATGGCTAGAGTGCGGTAGCAACCTCTAACACAAGCTACTTATACCCTGAAAATGGTAGCTGCAATTCGTTGCATGTGGTAATCAGTCAGCAGCTAATTTGCTGTTTCCACACAGCCCTCCCTGTGGTAGGAGCACTAAGTTTCTTTCCGCTCCTCTTTCCTGGCATACCTTCTGGTGAGCAGGTGTTGATTGACTCATGAGAATGTCACTTGTTGCCAGCGAGTTGGAGGAGGAAGGAGCAGCGTGGAAGGGAAGACAGTCTCACTTCTTTTGTCGTGGATGGTGCCGCTCAGACAGACACGAAGACAAGGTGCAGAGACGCTGTATATATTTATAACTAAAGCCCTACTTTCGAAACCCACCAGGAACCGACGGAAAAGTGGAGGAAGCGGCGACGAGCAGACGACACAGAGGAGGCTTTAGTGTGCCGTCACAATTACCCATGTTCCCTGGACAATGAGGCACCATGCAGCAGGACAACAGGCCTCCGCAGCAGCCCGAACGGGGGGCCCCTCTAATGGGCCGCGCTGATGACTAACATCACACTGTAGACGGCTGTGAGGAGTTTGATATCACGTCACGGTCTTTTGAGTGAAGGCCGTTCGAGAACACAGAACAGGATTTGAGACACCGAAAGTGATCTCCGACTATGACTCAGTCAGCTGTTAGCTAACGTGTCCGCCTGTCTGTCTTGAGAGTGAATCACCTCTGATTCCCTCTGAATCGCTCGCGTATAATGTGTCACAGCCTCTCTCTTTTTTTTTCTGGCTTTTTGTTAAGTATCGTGACACTTCAAAGACTTCCGTCTTGTTCTATGCTTTGTAGATAGCCACGGAGTGTGTAAGCAACTTACTCTGCGTGAGTGATGTCAAACTTGCCTGCCCTTGGAGCTGAAAGTCTCTAAAATACCTTTGACTAATTTTGATTCCCTCCTGGGCTGAAGGGGTACTCTCTCATTTCCCCCCTATCCAACCGACACAGAGGCATTTTACTGTATGCCGTGTTCCCTGGTTATTGCTCCTCTGGCTTATTTATAGTCTCTAAATTGCAAAGGAGCAAAGCCTGGCAAGTAAAGGACGATAAATCCAAGCTTAACACCAGGTTGTTCTGTTCATGAAAACAATAGCATGCCGCTCAACCTCAAACAAATGCAGGTAATGGTGGTGTCATTTGTACATTCAACATTTCCAGAGCATGCTTGTTTATGAAGCGACATTTCACAATGTAGGCATATCAAGGCCCTGTTAAAGTAGGGTAGTGGAAAAATAATGTCCTTTATTTTCATTTAAATCTATGAGTAGACAGATTTAATCAGTGGACATTTTTGTTCTTTTTTTCTGCTACCTACAATGGCTTGGCAGGGAAACGGCAACACTGAACATAAGACCAAGCTTTACCCTCATTGGAACTTTACTATGTGTTGACTGTTGTGTACTTAACCCATATGTTGTTTATTGTATAATGGTATAATCGAATACTCCCACAGAATATGTTAATGGTGTGAATTTGAAATCTCTTGCATACATAGTTTCCCCTAGAAGCTGTAGCTGCTGTTTGACGCTGCCAAGCCATTGTTTGTAAATAATTTTCCGATCAAAGGGGAGGTATAAACACAACCTAAATGTTTTTTTTTTCTGCGATGCTTCTTACAACGCAGCTAAGCAAATTTCATGCATTGAAAACAAATGGATAACTTTATTGTTCTTTTTTACCTACTGGCCAGAAAGAGGTCAGGACTTTGTTTAGTGGGCCGGACTCCAGAGACTGGGCCAACTTCGATGGTGGTTTGGGGAGTCATCAAGTCGATCCTTTACTTTGAATTTAGTAATTTGTCTCTCATTTAGTTTCAAAACCGTGGCCATTATTTTCACATTCGTAGTACTAGTGCTTTTGGTCTGTACGAAACAAAAAACTAACGAGAAAAGAAGCCATGGCTGACAGACTAAAAGGAACATTGTCTCTGTGAATGTGTAAACACAATGTCGAACCCCAAAGCACCGATATCCAAAGTGATGCTCCTCATGCTAGTGTCTCATTTCCAAATTCTCTCTTTAGATGAGCTGTCTTAAGCCAAGTAAACACCGCACTAACCGCTTGATTTGAGAAATAGCTGCTGGAATCGTTGCGTGTTGATCTCAGTCCACACTGTATGTGTTTGCCACTCAAGCAAACCATGACAATGTGACAGTGTTTGCCATGACAATGCATGTTCAATATTTTGTTAAATTATTGCAAGTAGACCTGCAGTTAATTTTACATAAAATTTTTTTTAGTTTAAAAAAATTATTATCTCAGAGTTAAGATAAGATAGTACTAATATGATCCCAAGTGAAAATGACATGCAACAGAGAACAATCAACTACAATATCAATAGAACATCAAATCTGTGCAGTGATCATACTCATAAATAATAAGAAAAACTCAAATGTTAAACATATTAGAAAGGGCCATTGTACAAGTGAAGTGTGTGTATAAATCCCACAGAATAATAGTCCAAACGCTAAGGCTGGCGCCACCCCACATACCAGGTCAATACCGCCCATCTCTCAGTGGGTGGTAGCTCAGCTGAAAAGCTTGATGGCCACCGGATGGAAAGATTTCCTGTGGCGTTTTGTGGTGCACCATTCTGCATCAGGCTGCTGCTGTAGGGCCGCTTGTGCAAGGCCAGTACATGATGTAGTAAGTGAGAGTCCTAGACCATGATGCTTTGCAGTTTGCGCAGCATCCTCTTCCCCGAATGCACCGTCACAGATTTGTTGGGATGTTGTTCCCCCAGGACAAAGCCAGCCTTTCCTGGGTTCGGTATTCAGATCTCTGTGTTCTATTGCCTTCAAATAATCTGTTAAGAGGAATTAATAACCTCGTCATTAATATCAGACCCCAAAGCTTTCACATCGAAGAATCATTCTCTATTTAGGAACTTGTTTGTTTCTGCCCTATTTTGACTCTAGTTTCTAAGATGCTATTATTTACAATATTAATGATGTTGTTAACATCAAAATCCTCTGCTCACTTACTCCTGCATTGTGAAGACAATTATCCAATGTACTATATCAAGAATAAGTTGCAGGATCATTACTTCAGTGTCACTTTTATATACAGAACCTCTTTTATTAAGGGTTTGCCAATTGATGGTTATACTGTAGTGACATATTGTTCCATTGACACTACTGTTTGATATTTCTAAGGACATATTACAATTAATGTCACACACATGTCATCGATTATGAAAAAGAGATGCAATACGCTTTTTTGGGGGGGGGGTGAAATCAACTCGGCACCAGTAGATGCTATGAGTGAGCGTACAGGTTATTTTTACCAGACGTACTGACCTTCAGAAATGCTCCATGCTGATAGCTGATCAATCTTGCGCTGTAATTTGATCTCTCGACTTGGGAAATGAATACCCTCCAGTCATATCTGATTAGCAATGATAAACTCTGATCAATATCTAACTTGTATTCATTAATTTTCCAAATAGATATCTCTTGACTTTTAAGCCTTGCCCTGCCGGGCCTGCCAGTATACCTGTTAAAAGCTTAGCTGTGTGAAAGAACGAGATGGCTGCCTTTTGATATGGAGGTGAGTGTTTGATTCCAGTTGCTCGGTGCAGTTGCTCAAATGTAGTCTTGTTTGACACGTTTCTTTTTAATTTCAGTTGGCTATGCGAGGGCTTTAATAAAGTCCCTGCTGTGGGCTGTGGGTGCCGCGGTGCTAGACTGAAGCATATTACTCATTCTTCAAGGCTGTGGGGTGTGTGGGGTGGGGGTGGGGGGCTGGTAGTGCACATGTTGTTCCTCAGCCTGATTCCTGGGTTTGCGCCCCAGAAAGCAGACAGAGAGGCCTTGAAAGCCTGGGTGCAGGGAGATTAATCATCATCATAAAAGGCAACAGGCCTGTGCTTTATTCTAAGGTGCGCCAAAGAATGCACTGCTCCAAGGTGCCCATGACGGCTTTAAAAGAACGCTCATGGTACCCTGCATTTTCCATTAGTTTTCTTTTTGTTTTTTTCTGCCCTATAATGCATGGGAAAATGGGAAAAGCAAGGTGCAGTCTGTCAACAAAAGAAGATAGACCTACTCTTTAATGAAAGGTGGGTTAGACTTTGTGTGTAGTTGTTTTCTAGACCTGACATGCATACAGTTCTCCTGCCAGTAATAATGGCCTTTCTATGAAGAACCAAAAACAAAAAAAACATCTTTAGAAGGAGGGAATCATGTGAAAACATAGATACCAGGGACAACACCACTAGTGTTGAAAGCAAGCCATTAAAGATGGGCAATATAGTTGCCAAGCTGACATTGTTTTAATTTTTTTGTTTGTTCACTTTAATATTCATTCATCATTCAAAATGTAAACTTGTTAGTATACGCTGTGATTTTAAAAAGATTGTTAGCTCATAACTATGACTAGGTTATTATTTATTTATATAGTTTATAGAATTTTGTTATGATCATATCCCAATAATAGTTTACAAGAGTGATAGTGTAATTACCCCTTTTGTAGCAAATATTAAGATTAGGGCCAATCCTGTTCAAAGAAGGTGCCCATTGCTCTTCGTCTGTTTTTGGCTTCATTGGGTTTTCTATAATATCTTCATATTTTATTTTATTAAATTTTTTTTGTTTTGTTTTCTGAATCAATAAGAGCGTAGCATAGATTTTCATTGTGCCTCCTGTTGAAAATATTTGACTTTTAGCGCAACGAAGCCGAGCTTGCAATAGATTTCCTATAGTGGCGTAGCTTAAATAATCAAATAACAATCTTTTACCGTTTTGGCACTTTGACACACAGCTTCTCCCTTTTTATGGTCGCCTAGCAACAAACAATGTTGATATGAGCACAAACCACACAGCTAATTGGTGTTTCAGCTCAGCTAAAAGTCTCTGGTCTGCATGTGGCGGAACATGAAAACCTTCCCTAGAATTTTGAATGAATGATTGAGTATTTATGGCTTGTTAATTCACGTGCTGTGATGTGCAAGGCCTCAAAAACGATCATTAGGATATTTATTTTTACGAGGTTGCTCAGACAGCTTAGGTAGGTTAATTTTTGAATCTTTCCAAATCCACAAACTGAATTTGATACCTCTTCATGCGGTGCATTTGTAAGCACTATGCAGTATTCAATTGTTTGGGTGCTATAAATAAGATCATGAGGCAAAACAAGTGCTCTTGTCTGCATGCCTGATTGACAAGTTGACAAAATATATTTTCTCTTTATATTGGTCATCCAGTGGTTCCTGGCAAGATTTGACTTAGCAATCACATACATACACAGGTTCTTAAAACAGCACCACAATTTGTTCACAAGCACAGATTAGGGTCAGTCCTGAGTTTAATTAGGATGAGTCACTGATTTTAATTGGTGGTTACAGATGACTCACACCACTTGCCATTCAATTGCATTGTCATTACATTAAGGAAATATTTTCAATCTTCTATTTGGTGCTAGCTCTCAATGGCTATGTATTTCAAAAATATGTTTTATACAACTTGATATCCACTTAGACTAACTATCAATAGGCATACAAAAAAGTTGGCAATGGCAGATCAACAAATTTAATTAAATAGATGTAATACCTACATCACATAAAAAAGTTTTACCTTGTTTGAATGAATAAACATCTTCTTTAGTTGGTAGTGATGGAGCGATAGGAGATTTAACACATTCATTTAATCATTTATGACCATGAGGTTGTCTCTTCTCAGTCAGGGCCACAAGAAGAGGCCAGGAGGCAGTAGATGAATACCTAATAGCTCCACTCCCCAGACATTAGTAAATGAGCAGACTAGCAGTTTACAGCTACCTCTCAAAGCTACCTGTATGTTTTCTAGATGAGGAGAAACTCTCTAACCCAATTGAAAGCACCTGTCAAAATGGCACTGCAATGCCTCTGCAGTCATTTGAGACAGAGTTTTACGGATGTTTTGCATTATACCTTTCGCTATATATATATATATATATATATTTTTGTAAGGTCGTCAAGATGTTTGAGGGGTTTCAAGGCTTGCGTGAATGTTGAGGCTTTTATTTCATTAGCCAAGTATCCTTCTGCTTCGGAGAAATAGGAGAGTGAGTGATGTTCCTGTGCTTTCTAACACAAATTTAAATATATCCTGGATAAAAAAAGACTAAGTGCCACCATACAAATAACAAGCATTGCAAAGAACTGCTCCTTTCAAAATGACCTTCAAAGATACGTAAGAGAGGTTTAAACTGGCGGCGTCTATCTTTTTGTTTGCTGTTGGCATCTCCTATTTATGCATGTATCTTCAGTCGTCCCCTAGAACCAATTCTGACTTTTGGACTTTACAGTGGTTTGGTGCACACGATCCTTTCCTTTCAAACCAGTACGCTCTCTAGCTTTCAGGTCAGCGCCACTACCAGGCTTTCCAACACAATCGTTCAACAATTTCCCCCTGTGCTTGTGTGAGCTGTGTAGCGTGTGAAGATGGTGGTTTTGATTGACACCAGCCCTCTGCAGCCTTTGAGTCAGGTGTGAAAGGGGGCAGGTGTGACGCGCCTGTGATGCAGACCAGGGACCGCTGGGAGAAAAAGGAGAGCTGTTGGCCTGATCATTGCCTTACACAAGCCTCCAGGCATCCAGACAAACAGTCAACCCCAGCCCTCCCCATTCACAGTAACCCAATATCCCCGACACACCACACTCCTATGTATCAGCACCTTCCTGGGGGTGAAAAATGTCTCACAGCGGCTCGCTCCCCTGGATGTTGACCCAGGGGTGCAGGTCATCACTTTGAGACAAAAAGATTCTTATCAGCCTAGTTGCCCTCTCCTCGGTGCGCCTCCACCCCCATCCTCTTGGACTGTGAGCGATGACTACTCTGAAACTTAATATCAGTGATATCATCTAGATGCTTCTTTGAGGGTTGAGAGGGGTGTCGTGAAAAATTAGTATCAAGCTCTTGGCTGGCGGAGTTTGCCTCTAGGGAGCGATGGCCAGTTTAGTGCCATTAGGTGGTGTGTAATACAAGCCTGGACAACTGGAAGAAAGAAAAAAATTTAGAGGAGAGGAAAAAAAATAGGTTAATTCTCCACAACTCGTTTTCACTTTGCCCTCAAGACACGCTATAGCAGGAAGAAATTACTAGCCACCCTCATGTACCACCCATTTATTTTCCTGTAAATTGTTTTGCATTTTCAGTATTTCCCCCCTTAGATTTGGTAAATAATGGGAAGAACTAAATTAAAGCTTTCCTTTAGAGCATGTCTTGTCAAAGGAATATTTCAACATTAATCAGCAAAAATACATCAATGTATACAGTGCTGTTTTGCCCTGTTTAAGTTAGAACTCTCTCCGATACTTGTTTTGGCAAATGGTTTTACATTTAATTGGGAAGTAAAGCACCACGATCACTAGCACCCTGATAGACAGCAACAAAATAACAGGAAGGAGTTGGAGCACTTTATGTCTAGTTGGTCGGCCAAACGCACCGTGCCCTAGCTCTGTATACAACATTTACAATAATTCTAACAGACTGCACTCATAAAGTTTTAATGAGAAGCAAATTAGGTTGATACCAAATTGCTTTAGCTATTACACCCCGGACTGTGGCTGTCAACATTTATTTAAAGTACGGACATAAAAAACAAAGCACTGGAACACATTAATACATTGGAAATAATGAACTTAAAATTTCTCTAAAAACACTATATATTTTTTTTTTTTAAGTAAAAAAAAAAATTAATTATGATGAAGATGGCAGCTTTCCCCTTTATAGTCAGTATCACATTTTCTGATCATTTACAACAGATCTGAGGTTCTTATATTTTTTGCCATCAATCAACCATTCTGATGAGTGCTCAGACATATTCTGGGCATAAGCCAGGCTCCTCCAGTGTTCTACCAATCCTCCTGCTGATCATCCAATTAGAACAGTTGGCCATACAATCAACTGATCAATTAACCGTTCCAAATGGTCAATACTTCTCCTTCAGAAACTGCCAATCCTTCCCAACATTTATTGGACTAACCTGCCAATGCAGTCAATACAACATCCAACTAAGATATCGATCTTTAGGACCTAATCGAATTACATTATAATATGCATACCAACTAACTGTGCCATTAAGCAGACCATCTTTAATGTGGGCGTTAAATGGACAGTATTCAGCACTAATTGGCAGCTTCTCTGTTGGCTGGTCAGCCTGCTCCTGTTCTATGTGGCCTTAATGCATCTGGGTGTGAAGGCAGAGAGACGTGTGTGTGTGTGTGTGTGTGTGTCTCTTCTGGTCGAAGGCTGGGAGGCTGAGTGGATCAAATACCTGGGCTGGACGTCCCGGTGGCCATTGGTCCTCGAATGAAATGGAGGGAAATTGCTGCCTTCCCATATCTGGCTCCAGCCTTCTTTTGTGCGTGGCAGGGCTTGACATTGGGGCGCCTCCATCCTCCTCATAATGAACCTGCCTTAGTCACGGGCCGAAGGTAGCGTGGCGGGGTTGGGAGCCCGTTTCATTAGCTGGCATGAATGGCCGGATTTCAGGCCTCTGATGGAGCGTGAAGTGAAGGGCCAACTTTTTCTTTTGGTTGGGGGGTGGGGGGTGCAGTGTGAACTGTGTGGAACTAAGCTGCTGTCGGTCCAGATGGGGGTCTGGCCACTGGAGATTACCCCTCTTCTTGCTTTCTTGCCTTTGGCGTTGAAAGATCATTCAGGAAGTACTAGGGCATAAGGCCTCCCATCACCATGACGCTCACCATATATGTCCATGGTGGTTTTACACACTCCTTCCCCTTCTTTACCCAAGGCCCCGCATTTTGGTGCCAGAGTTCTGATCGCACACGGTGGTCTACGATGCCACTGGTCTATCTTGCAGTGGAAAACACACTTTGATATAACCAGAATCCAGTTAAATGGATGTAATCCATATACAATTGGTTTGATCTCCTATAGGCCTGGGTCTTGATCATAAATGTAAATGATAAAGAGAGTGGCTACTGATTTGTTGCCGTTGAGAATAAATGGCGTACCCTGTTTTCATATTATAAACACATCGCAACTATAAACAAACAAAAAGGAATGTGGATCTAAAGTTACAGAGACCTATTTTAATCGATCTGCTTGAGTTTCTATTGATCTAAGGTGCTTCCATTGTAGGCTTCCATGATAAGGCCAGCTAAAATGAACACACGGTGCATCTGTAGCAATGACACATGGAAGTGTTGAAACTAGCGAAGGATAACAAGCTGTGGTGTCCTTTTTGACTGTCTCTTGTTTAAACTGTAACAATCATCCACAACCCTCAGCAGATTGTGAAACACTGGCTGGGGTTTTGACTCAAGGAAACAGATGGCACGGATCTGCTCAACTCACGGGGTCAAACACTTTGTTTATTTTCTCAAGGCACTCTTAAGTTGTATTTGTGTTTCGCTGAATGCAAACAGACAGTGACTGGGTATTTGGTCGGTCTTTGTAAATGCGTTGCTTCTCAGCGTTAAGCTTGGTGTTTAGGTTTCCATCCCTTTGTCCCTGCAGCCACATGGTTAGAGCGTTGTGTTTCTCAACTAAATCTACGAGAGCGGGATGAGCAGCGCTGTCTCTTAACCCGTTGCATTGACCACTTTCCTCTGGGGATTTTCTGAAAAGCTTCCCTGTTCCTTGGAGGAGCCAGTGTGAAGGGGCCGGTGGGTCTGTGGAGCCTGGCTGAGGTGGTGGATAGAGGGAGGGGGGTGGGATTTGGGCCCAGGGGAGGAGGGGTACTAAAGGAGGGTGTGGATGGGCTTTTACAGAGCTTGGGCTTAAAGAAAAGAACCTGGTAGCTTTTAAAGGAGCTCATCCACACTGAGCGCTCCAGCGCCTGCCTCCGCCGCACCCTGTCACTCACCCTCGATGGACAGCTGTGGTCTGCCCGCACCAATGGATGGGAATAGATGGGCAGTGAAAGAGAGAGGGCGAGTCCATGTCCGGCCCCTGCACAGGGACGCGAGGGGACGGTGAGCAGAAGAATCAGAGGATCTGTCAGTGTCTTCCCATTAAGCCCAATGGAAGCTCCACTTAGCCAATAACCATGATTACTGCCACGGCCCTTCAACAGACAGAGTGGCAGGACCATGACCTGCTCCGATGTCTCTGCATTAGGGCCATTATTAACCTGGCCCAGCCAATGGGAAACTGAAAGCAATACACACTTGATAACACTTGAATTTTCCAGAGAAAATATATAGCTTGTTTGTTGGTTTTACTTTTTTAAATGAATCAGTGATCGTGCCTGTTTTTCAGTTGGCATTGCTTTTGCATGGTGACTGTGTGCTCGGTGTGCTTGTTTAGCGTGCTCTGTGTGTTGGAATATTCCTCTGTCACAATCTGGCCGTCATTTTTTTTGGGACGTGGATATTTCCCTGCGGTCGGAGCAGTGGGAGTCGTGTGTTCCTTGGGTGATGCTCATGTTACCCGTCTGATAGGAGAAGGCTCCAGTGAACCAGGAGAACAGTTAAACAGGAACGAAGTCTGTCCTGGAGCATATATCATGTCCAATACACCCCTGACAAATACTAGACCCTACCAGCAGCGCTCAAATGGGAGAAGCAGACAGCTTGTCTCGAGAGGTTTATGCCTAGTGAATTATTTACATATTTGGTGAATCCTAAACAGCTTGCTGTTGTCTCTTAGCACCTTTTTAAAGACAGAAATGTTTGGGGAAATGTGCATGTATTTGCATTCATTTTCATTTTAAAAGTATTAGTTTGCCATCATCTTTTATGGCTGCATTTGTACATTTACAATGTTGGCTGTCTTCTATGGTTCTTTCTTTCCTTCTCTCTCTCTCTCTCTCTCTCTCTCTCTCTCTCTCTCTCCGCCTCTTTCTCTCTACTCAGAGTCTATTGAAACAAAATGGTCTTGCAGAAATGTCCCTTAATCTCGACCCTTTTGATGTGCAGGAGAAAATGAAAGCTATGTAGACTACTCTGTTTCCCTGTTGATGGGCTATTTAGAAAGTGTTGAGTCTCTTGTTTCTGCCCAGGAAAAGTGCAGTTCTTGTTTACATGCAAAGACAATCTTGTTTTAACACCAAATTGATTTGTTTTCACAGTATAGCTTCCTTTTTTCCCTGTGGCTTCACATGTTTGATTTCCTCTTTCTTAAACGAGTCTTATTAAGGCTTAATTTCTGTTCAACTATTTGTTGTAAATCATGTACAATTATTGTAGCTTTATTGCAAATCATTTCTAGAGCCTCCACCACTAATTCAGACAGTCACATTGAGTGTGTTTGTGTGCTTTCTGTGGATAGCATACTGTAGGTCTGACCTGTTTCTGCTGACTACTTTGTTATGCTGTGTTTTAGGAGGCTCTCTCCGTGTTTAAGTCCTCCCTCAGGAATTGTAGCCCTCTGCTGTACTTTAATCCAAAACTTCTTGGCTCTATGTTCCAGGGCCTCTCCTTTGATCCTTCGGAGAAAAACACAGAAGTTGCTATTGTTTTATTGTGAGAGAATTCACAGAAGGTGTTTTATTTGGGGAGGATTTATATGCTTTGTAAAAACTGCCTCCCTCTTTTTGTCACTTTTTTCAGCCCCTCTCTCTCTCTGCCTCTCTCTCTCTCTCTCTCTCTCTCTCTCTCTCTCTCTCTCTCTCTCTTTCTATCACTCTTTCTCTCTCTTGTTATCTCTAGCTCCGCTAATCAAAGGCTTAGGTGGATTCTGAGTGATTCTGCTGGAAGAAATGCGTTCTCCTTGTAACCTCCTCTCCCTTGCTTATTTCATTTAATAAATATACAATAATAGAAGGATTATTTATTTTGGCTGGGGGCCTCTTTCGAAAGACGGCAAGGATCTTTGCAGTGTGAAGTGTCTCTTTTCATAGTGTCACCTCGCTTTTACTTGTACAGAGTAAAATTTTAATTTTAATATCCGTTCGTATTCGCCGAAGGCTTGCTCACAGAAATCCCATTTATCCTGCTTTTCCATGCTGCCTATCCTCAGGCCAGGGGATAAGTCTCAGTCGAGCACCTCGAACCCGGACACATTGTGCTCTTATTGGGTAATGGCTTGAGACAAGCCTTATTGACCTGCCTGACTGATGTAGCTCAGAGAGGTTTTCATTACAGACCCTGCCTGTTACAAGATCTTTTATATCAGCTGTGACTGTCTCTATTTGAGAGACAGTGCCTTGTAATAACTCAAACTCATTTGAGTGGAAATAGTGTGGCCTTATTGAAACGAAGGTTAATGTGGCTGTGAAACGTTGACACAACCTGGAACCCGTGTTTGCAGATGACCCGTGGTGCAGAATAAATTTCAACTCTGTGCAGAAACATTTTCCAGGGATTAAGAAGAGGATGAGCTCACACCAAAGACAGAGTGCAACTGAAACAGTGGCACTCCAGAAGGCAGACCTTTTACTGAGCTTCACACCAGTAGAAGAGGTTGAGATGGTAGGGAATGGCATGTAGGCACAGTTTTCTGAGCAGTGTTTAAAACACTGTTGACTTCATTTTTGTTTGCTATGGAGAAACCTTGAGCTAGTCAATTTTGTAAATTTTTGATCGAATTCTGAGACCCCATCATTTTTCTAATCGCAAGTTGGTGGTGATATCATTGTGGCAACACTAGTTTTATTGTACAGTGACACATTAAAAAAACGAATGTAGGCCAACATATTGGTACCTTGGTTTATGGTTATATTAAGATAACTAGGTTATCCTCTGACGTGCAATTTGATCCTTTTATCCGACTTTATCCAACATCAGCCTTAATTGGCAGATAGAGCGCACTCTTCCTTAACTCTCTCTTTCTCCAGCTCTCATCATTTATTGAATTTAACATTACAAAAGAGCAAACATTTTGCAGAATGGAGAGCAATAAGGCCATTACATTGTTTCTTATGAAAGTGTGGGACCTGTTTAATCTGTTTAATTTAGATATTTAATATAGCAATGCCATAATTATCTGAATGGTTTAGCACCCAATGCTTTTGAGTCACTCAGGTAAGGACTCCTTGCTCAGGAATAGGGGACAAATAATGTCTCCTTTTTTATTTAAACATATATTTTGTGTTATAATTTCATTACTTATATACTGTTATATTTGATTTCTCTCTCTACGTGGCCTCCTACCCTTGACACTGACTTTTTGGATGGGCCTCAAACTAGAAATACTGTAGGCTCAAACCTAATACTAAGAAGGTCATCCCATCAACAATCCTGATGAACTCTATTAGAATATTATTGACCCTCATAATAGCTAAATGTTCATAAAATATAGGCTATTAAAAACACGCATCCATTAATCATACTGGTTGAGTTTACAATCCCTAAACATTTGTATCCTGCAGCTAATCAGCTGATTATTTATTTTCCAGTAGGATTAGGCAAATATGTACAATACACTTATATCTAGTGGATTTTCTTAAAGGCTAAAGTTTTGCTGAACGGAGCCTATTGGCTTTCCGCCATTTTTGCTAAGCTAACCTACGTCTGCCTACCTACTTACCTAAATTACTCATTATTGGACGTACAATCCTCTCGTCCAACCGTTTGACTAGGGATAAGTAGGAACATATATTTTTCCCCAGAAATTTGAAATTCAATACTCTGTCAGATACATTACCGGTGTGGCTTAGGTTAATTGTTCTGAAGACATTTTCTTCGGTTCAAAATGGAAAGCCAGCACAATTGTTTACCACACGCTATAAAACATGCAGGAATATTGGTTTCCAATTTCTGAAGCTAGGATTGACTGACAGGGCCTATTTTACCAGAGAAGCTGTTGTTCCAAATGCATTCATTCTTTGACATGACCCATCATCAGTGTTCTAGACAATGTAGCCATAATGGATACTATGAATTATGAATATGTAAACTGGCAGCCGGTATATTTTCCAGAATTATTACATTGATTCTGTATCATTTCAGATGGGCTGTCATACAAATTTGTTGTAGTCCACCTTATGTGAAATACTTATTTCTCTGGTCTGCGATGAGTCAGTCAGAACAATAATTAAGTTATTTTTTCAGGGAGTGAGAAACTGGAGAGAGACTGGGAAATCAATAAGGATATCTCAGAGCTGGAGTCTGACATATAATCCCTCGGTGATACTGGAAGTGCTTCATTTTGCTATTTTAAAGCCTTCCCACCCACACTCTTCTCACTGAAACGCGTCCTCCCCAGCGTTTCTCATAAGTAAACCGGCACCTAAATGCACCTCAGTCGGGCCGGAAACATTACCGACACAGCAGTCATTTTGAGGACCACAAACAGGCTGGCGGTGTTTACAGAGAGCCTGTTGCAGGGGCCTGAGTGCCACTGTAAGACCTGGAGGAGTTTTTAGGATGGAGCTCTGTGCGGCTCGACACAGCTTCTGGACGAGCACACCGTTGTGCTGTTTTAGAGGAGGACTTTAAAAAGCACTTCTGTGCGGTAATGACAATCACCACAGCACATTTTTAAATCGTAATACTTTGACTTTAGTCTGCTTTAACGTCCTTGCTACACATGTAATGGCTGTTGGGGGGGCGAGGAGGAGGGGGGGGGGGGCAGACATCTCCACGGTGGCTGTGGTTACAAGGGAATGTAAATCAGACGTAATGGATGAGGGCCCATCAAAGCACCTGCATATGTGATGTTAAATGCTCTGCTTCACACGGCCCAACATTTGAAAAGCTCAAAAGAGAGAGGCCACGAATGTCTCACATGCCCTTTCAGTAAGAGGGTCTTTTGGTTTTTTTTTTTTTGCTTCTCATCTTCAGATTGCAAGATGGGGTAAGGTTGTTTTGCTTTTTTTGAGCTTCACACGGGTTTCGGAGCGGAACACGGGTCGAGTGTGTGGTTTGAACAGAGGCTGGTGGGGTGACAGGCTGCGCTAATGTAGCCTGTATGTAACCATACATAAGACGTCCACTTTTGATCTTTGCAGCAGGGCTGTTACAGGTGCCACAAGCCCTCATCCACCACATCCTAGTGACACCCTGACCTCACAGATCAGAGGCAGGAGGGAGGAAGGAAAAGCATAATTTTTTGCTAAATAGTTTTTTTTTTATTTAACTGAGAATTTTTTTATTTACAATAATTTCTTATTTAAATATTAAACTGTACACATAGTGCAGAACCCTTAAGGTTATGATGTAGCCCATGGTCATTACCCCTATCTGTGACAGGAATAGGGTGCAGGTTTTTACAGCAATATGCTTGTGCATCAGAATCCAGCTGCAATCCATGCAATCCTGAAATATAAAAAAAAAACGAAATCACTGATCTGAATCTCAGACCTCCAAATGAAAAGTAGGGTTATATCAGTCTGTAATTAATACTTTTT
This sequence comes from Galaxias brevipinnis, assembly GCA_036023535.2. Classification (NCBI taxonomy): domain Eukaryota; kingdom Metazoa; phylum Chordata; class Actinopteri; order Galaxiiformes; family Galaxiidae; genus Galaxias; species Galaxias brevipinnis. The sequence continues at coordinate 18,061 of JAVQIZ010067106.1, forward strand.
TAATTCAGCCTATTTCACAGTTCATCAGATTATTACATTTACACAGTATTCTATTTGTTTTTCATTGTAATGGAACATCAACACGTACAATTTATTATGCTTCCTTGGTAAGCATGATATCAAATCCAAAATGTCGCCAACTGTTCTCCTTACCTGGGTTGGGTATTAGATGACAGAAATAAAATTTTGAAGTACACCTGTTCAACATATCATGAATCATTATAAAGAGAGGTCAAATTCATGGGCTTAGCTCTGCCTGCATAGAATCCCGAATCACATGCATTTATCAAACTCTTAGGTTGAAAACTCATCAGAATTTCCTCATCGTGGCCTTGAAAACACATTGTATGCGCTAAAAAAGAGAGCCTTTTTTTTCTCTTCACATTCCCAGTATTGCAGGGCTGCTTCACTGGCAGGGAGGCTCTTGCCAATATGTCAAGGTGGCGTGGTAATGAATCAAGCAGAGGAAATGAAAAGCGTGTGGGACTGAATACTGCCTATCGCTGGGTGCCAGGCTTCACTAAAACTCCCTGCCCGAGGGGAAGGTTCAGACATTCACCGTGAAGGATTGTCTCTCTGTCTCTCCTCTCTCCTCTCTCTCTCTCTCTCTCTCTCTCTCTCTCTCTCTCCTTCTATCTGTTTGCCCTCCTCTACCTCTTCTCCGCCCCTGTTGCAGGCCCTCAGTAAGTCCGCAGATTCAGGTCAGGGGGAGCTGACAGCCTGCCTTTAGCAGCTATTAAAGCAGAGTTCACCAGATAAAGGCCTCCAAGGACGGGCATCCATCAGGAAAGGTAGAGGAGGAAAAAGTCAGCCTCTTGCTTTCATTAGAGGTGGTTGTGGTGATGGGGTGGGGGGGGTGGATGGTGAAAGTAAAGGGAAATTGTTCAGTTGAAGTGTTTAGTCCCCCCCAGTGTCTCTAAATTCCATGCTTCAAAATCCCCCATTTCTCCAATCCCACCACCTCCGACCCAGGGGACTATTCACTTGAATATCCTAATGGTGTGATCCACTGGACGCGACTTTCCCCAATAGGCTTTAGGCCTATTCCATAGCCTGGGCAACGGTTGTCTCTCTACCCAGGAGAGTAGGGTGGCTCCTTCCCCATCTCCTCCAGGCCATATGTTAACGCAGCTCCTCTATCGGACTAAACCCAATTTCCCCCTCCAGTGCCTCAAACTGGATCATCATAATAGGAAGCAGCGGAGCCAGAGTTTATTCCCAATGGCCAGATTTACATATGTGCCACTGTACAGAAATCCACTCTGAAAGTGGTTCTGGTGGACTTCAGAGACCCGGGCCTCTTTCTGTTTGTATTTTTTTATTTAAGTCATCTAGTTACACAGCACTTTTCTCTTTCCCCCACGTCTCCGGATATAACTCTAGACGAATGTGAATTACCACGTTGTTTTTTTTGTGTTGCTATCTTAAGTTAATTCCACACAGCATCGCAATAGCCAGTGTAACAGGAAGGAGATTGACTAGCAAAACAGGAAAAGCCAATTTGTGTAAACAGAATTTACAGGTGCCACATTAAACTGAGATTTCCTGCTGGCCAGTATTGTGGAAAACCCCACCATGACAGGCTGTGCTATAAGCTACGAAATACCTCATTCTGATCGGTCTGTTATCAAACGAAAGCAGGTGAGGTCACAGCAGTCTCACAGTCTATCCTGGTGTAACTTCCGCACAGCAGAACAGGTGAGGTCGTGCAGCACACACAGGGATAAATCACTGACAAACAAACACCTCTGCGTAAACCTGCTTTATGTATTATTACAGCCTGGTGGGTTTTAACACGATTAAAAAGGGGGAGAAGAGGATCTCCATTGCACTGAGAAGTTGACAATGTGTCTCTTATGAAGGCCCCGGCGATTTATTTTTGCTCATCTTTGTGTCTCAAGTACTGTGTCTAATTTGATATACAGTAGAGTCGCTGTCCTAACGGGGCTAGCAAGCAGTCTTACTGGCAGAACACAATGTTACAGACCATGAAAAATAATGAGATTTTAGTAGAGATCCCATCTGCTCTTAGGTGTCCCAGTGGTTTGGAGTGGCTCTTTCTTTGAGTTTTGTCCTTTTTTAAAGCAGTTTTCTCCAAGGGAACTTTGTGTGTTGGTCGTGACTGTTTTTCAGCGGAAGTGTTGATTATATTCAGCTCTTACCTGAGTCATGTCGATGACACCCCGCAAATGAACATGTCACCATTGTCTAGTGGAGGATATAGGGATGCTAGCAACAGAATCCGTCTTTCACAGGCACGCAGACAATGCACACTGCATGGGTGGCAATCCCAGTGCACTGGTATTTTTACAGCTGGGTCCACATCCTGGCCATTCAGAAGCCTTCCTCCAAGCCTGTTGGCTCAGAGCAAAGAGATCTTGTGTCTCTCACAACCCAACGCTAGAGCAGTGTTAAAACTTTTCTTGCCAATGACTTACTGCAAACTGTTTCTTCCCATTTGACATGGTGAACCATGTTGTGTAATTCCGTGGGCTGTAAGTAACCTGTGCTTGCTGGTGAATCAAACAAATGCCAAGCTCCGTCCCACGTTTATTTATTTTTTTTTTTTTTTTTACCAATTTACAGAATAAATATTTTCAACATTCGACTTCATCTCCTTTATCTTCTTATAATGCAGAGGTCACAAAGTATATTTGTGTGTTTACAGGTATCTATCTTCTAGAGGCAGGGTGTGTGTTTCCTGTTGTTTTGGAGGAACCCTTAAGCCCCTTCTCTGTGATTTGAGTGCAGGCAGGGGCGACTCAGAGATGAGCTCAAAAGGGATTAAAGTTTAGTATATTTGATTGTTTCTCCTGTGCGATGGGGCCCTCACAATGGGCCTGGCCAGACGAGTCTTACTTTGAATTAGGTTGAGCGGGCAGGGAGAGAGGGCCGCAGAGAGGGGCCACAGCTAATCCCAGGATATTGAGCTAGATTCCTGGGACATGGCTGCGCTCCTTTGCTTCCCCAAGTGTGACGGAGGGGAGTGTGGGGGTGTAGTAAGGCATGGGGGGAAAGGGTGGATTTGGGGTCTCTTTTCTCTCTGTGGTCTCCTTTTGTGGGAGTGTTTTCACAGTTTAGGGGCACAGTGTTGGGGATTCTCTGCCCACTGGAGTGAGTCTTTTTTGGGGGGAAGCCATCGGGGAGCGCTGGCCTCTGAGGATTAAGCCCACTGGGATAATCAGGGTTCACAGCGTCTTGGAAGGGGGTCTTAGTCTATGTCCAACAGAGTGGGAGAGGGGACACCACTGTCCCGGGAGAGTCTCTCTACAGCCCCCGTTAATAACCTCACCGGTACCCGCTTCCCTTGCTCGCTCTCTGTCTCTGTCTCTGTCTCTGTCTCTGTCTTTGTCTCTCTCTCTCTCTCTCTCTCTCTCTCTCTCTCTCTCTCTCTCTCTCTCTCTCT
>JAVQIZ010067140.1:0-14219 GCA_036023535.2 Galaxias brevipinnis
AGAGAGAGAGAGAGAGAGAGAGAGAGAGAGAGAGAGAGAGAGAGAGAGAGCCCTGTCACCGTGGGTGGAGTGGTGCGGTGCAGAGCAGGAGTTGCCCTGAGTGTGGGCAGCCCTGTGAAAGGCTGGTGGGCAGGGGTGACTCTGCCCTCTCCCCATTGTTCCCCCGAGCTTGGTATTCCCCTCGCACGGTGCACTGGGCTCTGGAGGATGTGCAGTTAGGATTCCAGCCCCTCTGCCAGCCCCCTACACCTACACACACACACGCATTGAAAGACACACACATGGAAACACAACTACAAACACACACCTTGACACATGTAAGCTACACAGGTAGCCAAAGTGAGCATAAAAACACATGCACAAACATCTGCACATGACACGCAGAAAGCTGCACACAATGATTAATCTCCAGCTCTACTTGGCTGACTTCTGAATGGGTGGGGCTCCATTATTTAAAACAATTAGGTAGAGGAAGAGTAAAGCGTTGAATTACAATTCCTTCCCTGTAATTCACCCATGGTTTTCACGTCTTGAACAACGTCACATTTAGTTCACATTTTCGTAGAATAGTGCCGATCTCTTTCTTTCGCTGTCTCTGCCACGGTATCCGAGATATGCTTTTCTGTTTTATTTCTTTTCTGTCTCTACTTTAATTCTAATATTTTTTTTCTCCCTCGCCTTCTATGATTACCCCCCCCCCCCCCTCCCCTCCCTCAATTTTCCCAACCTCGCTTGTTCTCGCTTCTCTCTTTTATAACCATCTTCCTCTTCCCCCTTTCGCTGTGCCCCCCTCCGCCCGCCAGCACCTCTTCACTCACAGCCTGGGGAACAGTCCTCTGCATGTCAAGTGCAGCCATTAGAAAGAGGGGTTTAGATGAGAGGTGCTTTTCAGGTCTCCGTCCCCTCACCTTTATGAGAAGACAATGGGCCCGTTCATCTTGACGACAGCCCCTAGAGAACTTTCCGGAATCACCACGGCTCTGAACTCTCGCATCTAAGTAATGACCTCAGAACGGGGAAATGGCAACGACTGAGGCTGACTGAGGCTGGAGACCATCAACAGAAAAATCCTGTCTTTATTTTTTGACAGGACGACCCCCCCTTTACTGATAAATTATAGCATGAAGTGTGGGCTGTATGAGACCTTTCTGCCAGTAATATAAAGAACAGCACATCTATGAATAATATTAGTAAACCAATGTTAGAGCAGCAGTGTTTGGTCTACGGAGGACGTATAAGTGTGTGGTCAGTGTCAGTGCGGCTGACTTCTCAGTCCAGCCCCCCCAACCCCCTCCTTCCCTTCATCAGCTCTCTGGGCCAATGTTTATTTACTTCCTGGATGGAAAGGTCTGAGGTTAGGCCTGGTGAGTGTCAACACAAGCTACGGGCGGCACGTCACCCTGAATCCCCACGGCCGACAGCGAGAGCCGCGACACCGCGGATTAGCGGCGGGGGGGGGGGTCTTCCATGGTTTCACTTCCTCTGCCCTGGCATTTCTGTTGGCTCATGTGACGGCCGTCTTTAAATCCCAGCCGGGGCAATCAGGGAGGTTCTGTTAGGTGGAGCCCTGGGGTCACCATGGAGACAGCCTCGATTTGCTGTCAGCGGCGTTTCCACGTCACATTTTGTGGGGTTTATGTCATTCCACAGAGTTAACCAGCCGTTTACGACAGGAAATTGCTACACATATTAATTCATGTTTTTGATATCTAATTGAGGTTAAGCATGGGGATTTTTATTGGTTCCAATGAGCTCTCTGTACTGATGTCAGCTACAATGGGAGTTATTGGCTCCAATATGACTAAAAGTTGTGAAAACGTGAAAGGACCAAATCATCCATAGGTAGAGATCCCTCAAAGAGACACGGTACTCACATGTAACTGATCATACTTTCAGTTCAGAAAATGTAATGGTGGCTCGAACACATTCCGCCATCGCATTCCCCAGGTGTCAGATCACGGCGTTGGATCCCAGCGGCCTGTCCTGGCGAGTGTTTCTCCCACATCCTTACCTCCAGGTCTGCTAAGTGGATGGCTTTAGAGGCTGACTTAGGGGAGGTTTAAAAACACACACATTTAAACAAGCTGGGGGATTGTGGTGCGGTAAGCCCCTGTTGAGGCATTTGCGTTGTTTCCACCACGGGTTCACGTAAGCCCCTTAATGGTAATGCGGCATACAGTCTGGCCCCAGCGACCGCCGCCAGTGAGGAGGCCACTCCTCCAAAGGGCTTAGTTGACGGCACAGGGGCCCGTCCATTGTAACGGGGCCCGCCCGGGATGAGCATGCAGGGGCATGTAATGGCTACCTAGCCAACGCCCAGTCCTCCACCCTGCTATCTTCCACATCCTCGTCCGCGCCTCCCCTCCGTGTCAACAGTTACAGGGCCAGAGTCAGAGTCAAGGTTTATTCCCTATATTCCTATACAGCCGGTCAGTCACTCAACAGGAATGCTGAAATAATCTTCCGGCGGTCCTGAGAATTTCTTACTGATTGGCCAGTCTGACTTTTTGACCCTGTCTGTTAATGCGGCTAGGAAAACATGGCCATGGTGTTGTAACTCTCGCTTCAATATCCTGCCACCAGTTTTCTGTAGGGCTCAACAAACAAGCCCTACTTATACACACACACACACACACACACACACTCACACACTCACACACACACACTCACCCATACCCACCCACCACCACCACCACCACCACACACGTCCCAAACCCACAGCTGTGAGGAACACCTGAAGTAACCTCCAAATACAAATAGGGCCTGTGATTTGTCACCCCCTCTTCCAAACACGTTATCAAGCCCATCGGACAGCTGGCCTTGATCTGGACAATCTCAGTTGTGTAACTTCTATTTATCAAGAAAAAAAGGTAGCTTAAAATGATTCTCTCTTGTTTAAACAGCACAGAAAATTGCTGAACAACTATATACATGTACCCAAGAGATTTGCTGTATTTGTTTATAGTCATATTGACATTTAAACCGAGGTTCAAAGCCCTATTGCTCAATTATTTGTCTAAAATAGTCTGAACGCCGGAACATTTGACGAACTTTCCTCATTGTGTGCTCACATTCCCCAAATTGATCCACCCATCCCCTTCAAACTCACAATACATCCATTTCTAGGGGCAGAAAGCGATCACTCATGGCCTAAGGCCCCACCATGAAGGAGTGTCTTGTCTGAGCTAGACACCAAATGCCCTGAGCTGTTGTATCCAAAGGGGCACACCTGTGTCTCGCACCCGTCTAGTGTCAGTCTGCTGCCGGCTCCTGACCAAAGCCCACAAGGGCCTGTGGGGTGAGGCTTTTGGGGCCGCATGAGCTCTGTCTACCTCGACGTGTGCGCGATACACAAGGACTGTGTTTTTTTTAACAGGCCCTCTAGCAATTGTTTTATTTTACGGTGTACGTATGGTTTAATACATACTGTGTGTTTCCCTGTGTGTGCGGGTGTGTGCACATGTGTGTGTGTAGCTGAACATCTGTCAGTCTTGCCTTCCACACAACAAGCTCATGAGTGAGGTGGAGCACTTGCATACTGCCTCGCTCACACACACACACACACACACACACACACACATACGCACACACACACACACAAACACACAAACACCCCATGTCCATCTACACACACACACACACACAGATGTAGACACACTGTCTAGTCCCTGGATTAGAACAGGCTCACCGCTCTAGTGGGGGATCAGTGAGGAGTAGGGAGCTGTAAAATGTTGTGATGCGCCGCTGGAAAGAGAGCTGCCAGAACGGCCAAGTCTTAAACCGTCACCGTAACTATTTGAAACACGTCGAGGTGCCACCGGGGAAGCATATCGGCTATACTTGGCCGGGTTGGAACAGTATGTCCACATGCAGCGTTCACATTCACCCACTCTGGAAACAGCGGAACGTCGTTGCTAAATCCACGGCCATCCACACCCGCCAGCCGTCAGTGCACACACACAAACTGGCTTTAAAAAAAAGGACATTTATTCGTCACCGCTGCTCAGCCCTTACCAGCCCAGATAAACCGGTAATCCCTGCGACTTACTACGACTACATCCACCCCCGTAACGCCAGTCTCTCCCCCATGCGGGATGGAGAGTCTTCCCGCGGCCGACGCCACGGCATCCACTGATCCCGGTAGTGTTGGGAAAGCATGCCAGGCATTCCGGTCCCATCCCTGTTTAGAGGCCCATTACTCACCCGGTAGTAATCCCGCCTGGTCCCTACCACCAGATCCAGAGCAAACACAGCCGGTAAACAGAGACGGCAGGGCAGGGGACCAGGAGAGCATCACTGATAAGTGATTTGACCTGCTCCTCTCCCCGGAGCTCTGGGAGAGAGAGCGAGCTACTGCACCTGCCCTTTGAGAAGTGGTGGGGGCGCCGACGTAGACGCGAGGAGAGCAAGAAATATAAAACAATGGAATGAATGTCCCGCGCCCCGAGGCAAAACCTTCACACAAGAGCACGGCGATAGTTCCTCGTCAGCTACGCTCACTTGAAGCTGCCACGTTGTCCGTCTGCCAGAAGCAAATGACTCAACGATTTAAAATAGAACAGCCGAGTCTGTTGTGATAGAGCCAGCCAGTCCTTTACCTTTTGTAACCCCCAAGACCCTCTGCGGAGGCCCAATCTAATCAGCCTGTTACTCCGGGGCCGCTGGCCACTCAAACCTTGCCTGAGCTGATACGCCCCTGGGCCAGAGGAGAGCGGTGGCTGAGATCACTGAGGCAGCAGGCATGAGGTAAGGCTGGAGGCATCCAGACAGCCATTACCTCAGTCCGCATGGTTGTAGAGGAGCTGCGACCTGGAACCCTTATCGCCCCCCCACCCACCCACGACTCCACGCTTTTTTTTGAAAATACGTCGAATTCTTTATCCTCCCACTGATCTGTGGGGAGAAAAACATTACAGTAGGATTGAAAGGTGGACAGGTGAGGCTTTTGTGACGGTCACGGTTAGGATGGAATGGAGGAGGGTGTCGGTTCTGGACGGCGATGTCATGCGTGGTTGCTTCCCCAAATAGAAATGGATAACAGATTCCTTTGGAATTTGTGGCCAGTACTTAAGGGCTCAAGCAGAGATACACATAGTGCACTGCTCTTTGTGTTTGTGTCCCTGGCAATCCTCTCCCAAAGCCAATAATCTTTTCTTCTTTAACAGTAACCTGCGCTGCGGTCGCTGGCACGGTCACAAGGAATGTTCAGCATGCACCTGAAAATGTCAACAATCAAAGTATTTAGGAGACATTAAATCGCACACAATGACTCCCCTGAACAACAGATGCCTTTGTTGTGTGCACTCGCGCCCGGTGGTACAGTTTCTCATCTGCGGATCCCATTTCTCTGCTTTCACCTGAGAAAAATAAGTCAATAAGGAACAAAAAAAAAAAATAAAGTACCTGAAAGAAACGTTTGGGGGTTGAAAGCTTCAGATAGTATCTCACCATGATGCGTCATGTAAGTCATCACAGAGAGGCACAGACTGTGTGTGGCACACAGATTCCTTTGCTTGATTGCCGGCCAAGATGCCTGCCAAACCAAAATGAATCTTGATCCACGCGAATTCTACAAAATGATGGGCGTCTGTCCACACCTAAAAGGGGATCCCGCCCCCCTGATGAAGCCATTTCTTCCATGGTTTGATAGTGTTGCTTTCCTTTGTCAGCTCAAAGTGTGGCAATGATACATCGAGCCGTACCCCCATGCAGCGTCCCATCAGATAAAGTTGGATGGTAGAATGTTCCTACGCTATTGTTCATTACTACAGGGGATAGGATTGTTCTTTTATAGGTCTTCCTTATGTGTCTAACCATAACTGGCGCCAGTCTCATATTTGAACCATGGAGCATTGTTTTCTTTTAGCCAGAGAGGACGCTTGTGACTGTATTCTGTTCTTTGAGGGAGATGTTTGAAGAGGCGTGGAGGCAAAATATTGAAATTACACTTTTTATTGTGATAACTTTTATTATTATTGTTTATAATTATTATAATTTTTATTATTATTGTTATTTGTATTATTGTTATTATGTATTCATGTTTTAGGTTTCTACACTTCAGTGGTTCAATAAAAGCTGTTGGCGGTAAAAATGGTCAGGCCTTAAGGACAGGCCCAAATGAATTTTTCTGTTAACATTGTTTAGCTCCCTCTATCAGCAATACATTAATTCACTGAATGTTTCCCATACAAGAGGAAGCCATGTAAGGAGAGAAAGGGTTTGTTCAAGAGACCATGCATTTAATTTGAAGAAGCCATGCAACTCGTTTTACACATAACGTACATACAATTGGTGTGGCCAAGTGGGTGGGAGATTGATTTCTATGGCTTCAACCGTCCATCATCGACTCGTTCATTATTTACATCCTGGGCCTGTGGAGGTGACCAGTAATACTTTCCCATGAGGTCATCCTCCACTCTATCTATCTATCAGTGGGCTCAACGCCTCGGCCAGCCTGTCGAGATAGACGGCAGAAATGTTCCTGGGACCAGTCGGTGTTTTCATTCTTACGGTCAAACATTCCCACCGTGCTCGGCTCAAACAGAGCGGCACGTTAAGGCGGTAAGAATATGTTGGTGAGCAATGGTGGCCTCCTGTTATGTGCACGCTGTAATGTCGCCGCTTTCTGTCTCGCTGGGCCTCTTAAGTCCTTGTCTGTCTGTCTGTCTTCCTTTAAATGCTTCAATCTCTATCTCTCTTGTGCTATGAATCTCTCTTTCTTCCTCTCTTTCCCCCTCCCGCCCTCCTTCTTTTTACACCATAAAAGACAACGGTTCTTTACATCGGTGTGACTAAATCCTTTTTCTCTTACCCAGCTGCATCCTCACTGAACCACATCCCACCTTTCTCTCTCTCTCTCTCTCTCTCTCTCTCTCTCTCTCTCTCTCTTTCTCTCACCGCCAACCCTCTTTATCTCCTCCGCCACTTTTCCTCCACGTCTTCTTTTGCGGCAAACAAAGGAGCCTCCTCTTATTTTCCCTTCTTTTTTTTTTTTTTGGCCGAGGTTTCTCTCTGTGTTCTTTGACTCCCCTACATAGCTGCTTTTCTTCCTCTTCTTCTCCGTGTTGTGTTTAGGGTGTGTGGATGAAAGGGCCCGCAAGGATAGAACAATGGGGCACCTGCCAGTATAATGAGCCCTTAGAGAGAACACACAGCTGGGCCAGAGGAGCACGAGGAGCGCGGCTGGCCCCGCTTTTAAGTGGGCCGCCATGATCCTCCACCGCACCTTACATCCCCCCGGTTGGAATTTCCCTTTGCACACGCAGAGGGGAAAACACAGTGAGTGCCCTCACTTACCTGGAGACACGTACACCCACGCAGACGCGCGGCACGTCCTCCTTGGCCCCTGGTGTCATTCGATCAGTCGCAATAGCGACATGGCACAGCGTCGCTTTAGTGTGGAAACTATGTTCAGGCGAACAAAAGACACGCTGTTTACATTTGAGCTTGACTTTTAACTGCCGAACGCGCAGGGCATTAGTCACTGCCAGGATTGCCCTTTCCCATCGTTCCAGAATATGGCCATTGAGCTAAATTTAGCCACTGGCTGGACGGCAGGTCTGGGGGTCTAACAGCAACAAGATGTCCAGAGGCCGTGGGGACGCCAACGGGGGAACGTGGGGGGCAGGCTGGCTGAGACAGACAGAGGGGACTGTTGGAGCAGCTTTGCAGAGGTTTTCCTTTGCTAACCCCCCTCTCTTAATGTGGCCATAGTGCTGGACTATCAGCCCCTTTAGAGCTCCAGTGGGGGCCTCAGGGAGCGCCAAGGTGATCCCCGGACTGGCGCTAGCCACAGGCTGACACAAGCGAGGCTTTGTGGCCGCTCACGTGTACCTTAGTGATCCGGGAGTCAGGAGGTCAAGATGGCGGAAGGCGGGGGTGGGGGGGAGGAGAGCATTAGGGGGTGAGAGGGGGCTGGGTGAGCAACAGGGCAAGATGATGAGGAGGGAGGGGGAGTTTGGCGACAAGGCATCAGTTGTTTTCCCACACAGAGGGAACACAAACCTCAACATTATGGCGGACCCACCGTGCGCCCTGTCACCCCTCCACCACCACCACCACCTCCCCAAGGAGAGAGAAAAAACAGTCCTGGAAAAACAGATTTCTTGATCAGGGACTGAGTACAGAGGTAGAGGTGGCTACGGGGGCCCATAGCATCAGTGATATGGCCAGAGTGATCCTTGTTGGATAACTAGCTTTTTAATTCGGCCAAGCATTAGATTAATAAAATAATCTAACCAGTCCACTCGTAGACAAATGAGGCGACACCTTGGCAGAGCTAGTTGAAGCGGACAAGTCAGACAACTATTCTCCATGTCACACCAGTCAACCATTCACTCGAGCTCATTTGTTTAACATGGTCTTTTTAAACCACAGTTTCCCTCACAACTCTGGCTCCTACTGCTGCTCACTGCTATGCTTTGCTCCTGTTGCTGCACACCGACCTCCATCCCAGCCTCCACCCACTTCAGGGTTGCTGATCCAGTAGGTCTCAGGGGAGAATCTGCAAATATCTGCTCCCTACACGTAGTTGTTCATTGAGTGTTTTGAATAGGACCTTGGGCGGGACAGTAATTCAGAGCAGCAGACCCTTGGCGCCAACTTTCAATGTATTACCGTGTTATATGCAAAAAAACTGTTAAACAGATTCACAAGTTGTCCAGACTGAAAGATTTTCATCTGATTTTACCAAAACGCAGCCTACCACCACAATGTCCCCTGAGGGGAATCTAAGGCCTGTACAATGAACACCAAAACACACATAGAAAAGGGTCTAATGGTGGTTCTGAAAGGCTTCTCCGGAAGTCTAAAAAGAAACTATGAGCTGAAAACTGTGAGTTAAAAATTGCAAGTATATTGCTCCCAACAGTCAGATAGAAACAGGTCGGATAGAAACGAATATATCGTCTCATTGAAACAATGGCAAAACCAATCCAAACGTACAAACGTTGCCCTGTCAATCTATGACTCCACTGCAGTTGGTTGAATAGCTGCCACCGTCCACATAAGATGGAGTATGGCACCCAGCATGGACATGTGGCCGAGGCATGACTCGATGTCTTGTTGTTGTTTTCTCTGCAAACACGCCAGGAAAAGTGGATAGAGCGCGATCGATGGGTTACGTCGCGCAGCCATTAAGAATGATTGGATTAATGAACTTTCTGCTTGTTAGCCCTTGCGAGTATGCTTTCAAGTTGTAAAGCCTTTTACCCCCCGGGTAATCCTCCTGTGAGCGCGGCCTAGTGGGGCTCACGGCCCAGGTCGCGCCAAAGGTCAAAATGTCACTGGAGGTTTGAGGGAGAAGTAAACAGGGCTGCAATAAGCCCCCTTTCTTAAGCCCACACTATGTCCTTAGAATAAGAGGGCCTTTACGTTCACATTGACCCTGAGAACCTGAGACGAAAAAGGAGCTGTCGGGCTGGCCGGGATCTGAGAAACTTCTAATACTGGTTAGAAGAAATCCAGATTCTTTTTCACCACTCAAGGTCTTTGCGGTAAGTGAATAGAAAAACAACAACACTGCCGTGGGGAAAGTGGCTGAATAGAGATGATCTCCAGATCAGCTGAGCAAAGCTTTTTCTTATTGCATAAGCCTGATCATAAGTGTGAGCTCTTTTCGAAGCACGTGGTGCACATGTCATCTGTCTGGGCCCAGACATCACAGCTGGTGTGCTATATCCACACCTAGAAGGAATGCCTCGCCCCAGGTCGTGGATGCCTATCGATTCATCAGCGAATGCAGGCCAAGCTAATTTGAAGAGAGGAAGGTTGTCGGGCCGATAAACCAGTTGACCCCGTCAACCTGGCAGCCGCAGTGACCTCAACCTGAGGTGATGGCGGTGGGGAGCAGCGCGCTCGAGGCGAGGGACAACATTTGCTTAAGCTGATAGCCGAAGGAAGAGGAGGTTGTGTGCGTTTATGTATATGTGTGTTAGCTTTCAGTCAGTAGCCTGTTACATGGGAAGGGTTGAGGTGTGTGGTGCTGTCAGAGGATATGGATTTTTTTTTTCCTGCGTAAGAGGCGGGCGATGAGAGCGTGTGCAGCAGAGCAGGGAACGTTATAAAATATCTGCACGCAAGTGTTGTGTGGGTGAGCTGGCGTGTGCACCCGTTTGTGTGGAGGGGTTGCTTGTGGCCCTCTATACACCAGTGTGTGTGTGTGTGTGTGTGTGTGTGTGTGTGTGTGTGTGTGTGTGTGTGTGTGTGTGCGCGCGAGCAGCCCTCTGTATTGCATGGCCCGCGGCGCTGCTTAAGTGTCATTAACATTCTTGTTCTGGCGGAGGTTCCATAGTGTTAAGGTGCAGGAGGAGACAGCTAAACGTCTCTCCCTGCCACTCTGCTCGACGCCAACGGCTCCTGGCTATGACGGTACACCACCAGGGAGACCAAACTACAAACAGAAAATGAAGTTCTCCTCTTACTCATCGCGTATATATCACGTTTTTGACACGCCGGCTGTCTCCTTATCTCGCTCGCTCTCGTTGGCATATTGATTTGTTTTTCTGTTCTCTCCTCCTCCGATGATAGCGAGGGTTGTGCTGACTCACGCGGTTCAAGGAAAGTGTTAAGTCAAGGCGTCCCTCCCAAACACTATTTACCCGGCAGGCATACATCTCTCGCTCTGCTTGGCAGATTCCTAATGGATACATGGGAGGTTATTATCCCTGCGATGTTCTGTCAGAGGGGAGGTGCACGTGGAGCGCTCCTCCTGTTTGCTCGTGCTTTGGGTCTTCCATGGAGACACTGGGCTACCTTAGCTGGTCCGGGGTGGAGGCGCTGGTACACTATGTTTGCACAAGGTATTTATTTACCTCTTGTCAGATTAAGGCAACTCTGCCCCTGGCTTGAGCAATGCAGCGACGAAGGCTTTAGGGAATCCTGCTGTGATGTAACGGGTCTGTGTGGCTACACGCATGCTGCACACCAACACCTTGAGTTTGCCAACACGCAAACATGGACAGACATGCAGGCTTGCAGACACACACACCCTATACATATGGTAACGCCCCCCAACATGCACATCAATACACACGCACGCACGCACACACACACACACACACACACACACACACACACAAACAAGCACACAAAGACAACATGCAAGGTCAAAAATGATGACAGCTACTTCAGATAAATTTACCAGGTATTTGTATATCTGTATTGGCAGCCACTATGGATGCCAAAGTTGTTAATCATAGCTGCAATTACTGAGCCTGAGAGAGGCTAAGTCTGACAGTGAATGTTGTTTCTAACCAGTTCGAACAAAGACCCAAGAAGGTGCTTTTGTTCTGTACCCATCCATCCACTGTCAGTCGAATGACGAGTGCCTTAATGAGAGACATCCATCAAAAAGACAGGAGAGCAACAAGGGATGCAGTGTAAGGATTTATTTTAAAGTTACAAAATATTTAAGAAAGCATCTTTTATTTTACATAAACTGTACAGATGACATTTATTTGACTAAATGATTCTGAAACAGCAACTAAAAATAACCTTTTTATATTAAATAGAAAACTGAAAATAAAAATAGAATTAAAGATGAAAAATTAAGTGTTCCACATGTTTATTGTACAAAATAGAGAAAGAAAATAGAGCTAAGAAAATGGAATCATATGGTACCCTGATACAGTGATTAGGCCTCTGGCAAAATGATCAAAACAGTATTGTACACAATAACGCGATGGCCTCGCCATCTTAATATAATAGCTAAAATCTTGGCCTCTTTGGTTCCATTATTAGGTAAAATACATTTTTCAACAATTTCAATTTTCTTCTATAAAAATAACTTTTCAATGGCAGTTTTGTTTAACTAATCCCGCAACTTTTCAGTGCAAACATCGTAACAACCATTCGCTTCAAAATGCAAGCGAATAATCACATTTCAAGTATTGATAACACATTAAAGACTAGAGAGAGAGAGAGAGACACAGAGAGACAGAGAGAGAGAGAGGAGCAAATTCAGTCGTGTAGAGAGCGTGTATGGATTCGGTTTACTATACATTGCATAGTTCACGTGGCACTTATTATCATCTTAGGACAGGACACTCAGTTTATGAAGGCATTTTCAATATGCAAGTGCTATTCGAGTGTGCATTTTTTTAGGAGGGTCTGCAAGCTCTGCATTGCACCACGACCCACATATAGAAGTATCTTCCCATTGCCAACTCCTCCACCTCGGAACAGAAAAACCAAGTCAATGAGGCATCAGAGGAACATTCTGTCCATGTATTCTTGGATGAAGGAAGTGCACAAGTGAAGAGCATTTGAAAGGTCCATCTTCACCTGCTTGTCGTGTCAATAGACCCTGTGTCAGACACACAGGCTGGAAGTGAGGATATAGTGGCCGCCGAGTCTCAGCAACAAAAAGGGACCAGAACAGCCACGCTGCACAGGGACGCCGATTAATCCTGCAAGGCATTAGGCTACACTAAGATCTTACTGTTGTAATTCCACCAGAGAGGGTGATAGTCTCAACATCTGACCAAACAGTGTGTGTGTGTGTGTGTGTGTGTGTGTGTGTGTGTGTGTGTGTGTGTGTGTGTGTGTGTGTGCGCACGCAAGTATGTGTGAGAGTGTGAGTGTTCGTGTCTCGGTTTGTATGGAAGTGCTGCTGTTCTGAATTGTATAAGCTGATGAATTGTCAGTGCTTTGTGCGCTAAAGTACTAATGAGAAATGGTGAGGGGGCAGAAACGGGGATGAACCAATAAAGTTATCTGTCCGTTTCTGTAAGCGCTTTCCATCTCCATTGTAAAGGAGATGAAGTACCATTATTTTATTTTTGACTAGAAATGGCAAACTAGGAGCAAAAGCATCATTTGGTGACAACCATTCCCTTCTCGTCCCGACTCTTTGACCATTTTAGGTTCTTCAAAATGGAAGGAGCTATACAAGCATGCTCCCGATGTTCAGTCTGATAAATAGGCAAGCAAACAACATTGATCTAAGGTACGTTTTAGCTTCGACCCTTCGGTGTTGCTGCTTTCACATAATGTAACTATAGATATAACATATATGTGTACGGCAAAACAAACAAAAAAAAAACTGTAAAAAAAATAAAATCTTTCTTGACTCTCAAAAGTTCAAAACTGGATCCGACCGCCAAGGGGCCTAACCCCTCTCAGGCGCAGCCGCACTCCTCCACGATCATGTTGGGCACGTCCCGCTTGACGATGTTGTACTCGTCGTCAAAGTACAGCATGGACATGGTGCTGAGCTTGGTGGGGATGCAGCAGGAGTTGACCGAGCCGGGGCTCATGCCCCGCATGCGGTACTGGTTCACCACGGCCGTGTGGAAGGACGACGCCGAGCCCGGCACGCCCGCCATGTACGCCGGGCAGCTCCCCTCGCAGTAGTTGCCGTAGTAGCCGGCCGGCGCGATGATCCAGTCGTTCCAGCCGATCAGGCGGAAGTCGATGTAGAACTGCTGCCGGCAGCACAGCCCGCCGCTGCTCCCGTCGCACTCCAGCCCCCGCTTGCGGATGCGGTGCTTGCCCTCCACCTGCCGCGCCCGCACCACCAGGAAGGGCCGGTGGGAGGGGTCCGCGGCGTCCACCAGCACGGGCACCACGGAGGCCGCCTCGCAGCCGTCGCAGCGCACCTCCAGGTCCTGCCGCCGGCCCCCCTTGCCGAACACGGCCCGGATGGCCTCCGACAGGGGGAAGGTGTGCCACCCGCTGCGCTTCAGGTCCACGCGTTTCTCCACCAGGTTCCAGCGGCCCGAGCTCCCGCCACCGGCCCCGGGCGCGGCTGCCGGGCCTCCGGCCTCCTGGTAGTGGATCTTTACCGTTACTTTCCGCCGAGGGCCTTTCTCTGGTCCGGAAGGAAGGAGCCGGAAGTAGAGCCACAGGCTGGCCTGGGAGACGTAGAGGTTCTGGTTGCCCTCGTTGGAAACGAGGAAGAACATGCTGGACCTGGAGGTCGCCAGCTCATCTAGAAGGAGAAGAGAGGAGAAGACACATTTAGTGGGATGGTACTGGGACGTTTCTGCTGTGTAAGAGAAGTCTGAGTGAGCTGGAGACCATCTGAGGCCCATCCTGACAGGCAGAAGGTTAATCTGGTTAGTCAATAGAAATGGGAGTTATGTCACGCGTCTCTTTGAGAAGAAAAGAGTCCAGAACTCTCTTTCTACTTCTGTTCCTTTGAAGCACACACACACACACACACACACACACACACACACACACACACACACACACACACACACACACACACACACACA